>JAODAL010029311.1:0-51806 GCA_025379985.1 Phyllomedusa bahiana
GCGCGGTTTTGAGCCATATGCGCCGGATTTGCGCTTCATAGGGCTCCAACCGCCCTCCTTACGGTAATCCACGCTCTATAAAGAACTGTGGATTCCGCGCTCCTCCCGTCGGCAATCTGCCGCGGGGGAGAAAGTGACATGTACATTATCCAGGCGCAATACGTGCCGTGGATAATGCAAGTCTATGGGGTCGGCAAGCAGCGCCGCGCCCCCGTCACCCGCCCCTTATTCAAGCCGTATTGCGGCCGGGATCCGTCCCGCAATTACGGCTTGAATAAGCCGTGTGCACACGGCCTTATTAATATTGCATTGCTTTGTGATTGTAATGGATGTTTACTGTTCTGAATCTGGAGATGGATTTGGGAGGTGGGCTGAGATGTTTTTGGGGATAAAAGTTGAAATTTGGTCTTACAATGACATATACTGTATTTTGTTTTGTACTACTTTATATCTGACCAATAAAAAGTTTATGGTTAAACATTGCACAAAAAGGAAGTGAATACAGAATTTGAGATTTCCATACAGACAATCAAAAATAGGAAAGTAAACAGTTAAAGGGGTCTTCTAAGACTTTAAAAAAAAAAAAAACTCCCTACCACTATGTTTAAATAGAAAACTAATCCATACTTGCCTCTCCATCAGCACCGTTCCTGCTCTGCCAGAGCTCCAGTGCCTTCCCCACCCTCGATCCCTCCCTGATGTCTTTTTCAGAGATCCCATGATCCTACAACCAATCTCTGACCTCAGTAGTCACATGCCTGCATGCACAGCACGTGACCATGGAGATCAGTAATTGGCTGTAGCACCAGGTGATCCATGAATGTGACGTCATCAATGAGGGACGGGGGAACACCGGAGCTCTGGCAGTGCTGGAACGGTGGCGATCGAGAGGTAAGCATGGGTTAGTTTTCCACAGTGCCTTGCGAAAGTATACGGCCCCCTTGAATCTACAATGGAATGGTTCACAAATAACCGTCTCCAGGTGTTAGAATGGCCAAGTGAGAGTCCAGACCTGAATCCAATCAAGAATCTGTGGAAAGAGCTGAAAACTGCTGTTCACAAACGCTCTCCATCCAACCCCACGACTCCAGCTGTTCACTAACGCTCTCCATCCAACCGCCCAGAGCTCCAGCTGTTCAAAAAAGCTCTCCAACCAACCTCACTAGCTCCAGCGTTCACAAACGCTTCTCCATCCCAACTTCACTGAGCTCCAGCTGCGCCAAGGAAGAATGGGCAAGAATTTCTGTCTCAATGTGCAAAACGGATAGAGACAAACTCCACGCGACTTGCAGCTGTAATCACAGCAAAAGGTGGCGCCACAAAGTATTAACTTAAGGGGCCGAATAATTTTGCATGCCCCACTTTTCAGTTTTTGATTTTTTACAAGAGTTTAAAAAATCCAATACATTTCGTTCCACTTCACGATTGTGTCCCACTTGTTGTTGATTCTTCACAAAAAATTTAAATTTTATATCTTTATGTTTGAAGCCTGAAATGTGGCAAAAGGTTGAAAAGTTCATGGGGACCGAATGCTTTCACAAGGCACTGTATTTAAACACAGTGGGAGGGGTTCATATAGTTAAAATACCGGCTTTGCTTTGATAATGTAAATGCATTTAGATTCACAGAGCTAGTAAATGAGGGGGAAACTGGAAATTAAAGGAGTAGAAAAGAAGAAAGAAGGGGAAGGGAAAAAACACTGAGTTTGGTATCACTGACTGCGAGACTGAGCGTTAGCTGTTCAAAATTGTCCATTTCAAAGAATATAGCAAATTCTTGTGATAAAAGAAAGGGAGAGTATCACTCAGGATGAAGATAGGTTGAAACCAGTAAAGACCATGGAAAATTTAGTGCAAGAAAGAGATATAGAACTTCCAAACAGTATGTTGGGGATGAACAGAAAAGTGTCCATCAATGCCAGGAATAAGTAAACTTCTGCAGTGTGTCTACTAACTCATCTCTCAGCTCTTCCATTTGTTGTAGATGGTGAACTTCCCTAAACCATTAGAGACTGTGAGGACCTCCATGTCTTTGCTGCCACAAGTAAGAATGAAAGCAGATTATTTTTAAGAGCGAGCATCAGCAGAGGAATCATGTAGAGAAAAGGAGAAGCTGGATCATTTTCAACACAGTCGTAACTATGGCTCCTTCACCCCACAGTCCCCTCAGCCTACCTCTATTCCTGCGGTGTCCCCACAGCCCACCTCTGTACCTGCTCATGACTATTCCCCTCTAACTTGCTTCTCACCGGTCACTCCTGACAAGCTCTCCTCTCTACTGTCCAAATCGAACCTCACCACCTGTAGTCTTGACCCACTCCCATCTCACCTCATCCCTGACCTTAGTGCTGTTATCATCCCAGCCCTCACTCATCTCTTCAATCTATCATCTTCCCTTCCTCATTTAAACATGCGACCATCACCCCCATCCTAAAGAAACCATCTCTTAACCCCTCCTCACTGTCCAACTATCGCCCCATCTCACTGCTGCCATTCGCCTCTAAACTCCTTGAGCAACACGTCCATCTTCAACTTTCCTCCCATCTCTCCACCAACTCTCTCCTTGACCCGCTGCAATCGGGGTCCGTCCCCACCACTCTACTGAAACCGCCCTAACCAAAGTCACCAACGACCTAGCAACTGCCAAAGCCTCACGCCACTACTCTGTGCTTCTCCTCCTAGACCTTTCCTCTGTCTTTGACACTGTCGACCATTCCCTCCTGCTACACATCCTCTCCTCCCTCGGCATCACGGACTTGGCTCTTTCCTGGATCTCCTCGTACCTCACTGATCGACTTTCAGCGTCTCTCATTCTCGCTCCACCTCCTCCTCTCGCCCTCTCTCTGTCGGTGTCCCCCAAGGTCAGTCCTGGGCCCACTACTCTTCTCTATCTACACTCTTGGCCTCGGTCAGCTCATAGCTTCACACGGCTTTCAATACCACCTGTATGCAGATGACACCCAACTCTACATCTCCGGCCCAGATGTCGCCTCTCTTCTCTCCCGGATCCCTGACTGCCTGTCCTCCATTTCCTCCTTCTTCTCTTCCCGCTCCTAAAACTAAACGTGGAGAAAACTGAATTCATTATCTTCCCACCGTCCCACTCCATCTCTCCACCCGATCTCTCTATCACTGTCAATGGCTCACTCTCTCACCAGCACCACAGTCCGCTGCCTTGGGATAATCTTTGACTCCAACTGTCCTTCAAACCGCACATCCAAACCTCACCTCGCTTGTCCACTCCACCTAAAAAAATATTTCCCGAATCCGCTCATTTCTTAACTCTGAAAGCACAAAAATGCTTGTCCATGCTCTCGTCATCTCCCCCTCGACTACTGCAACATCCTCCTCTGTGGCCTCCCAGCTAGCACCCTCGCTCCCCTCCAAACCATCCTTAACTCTGCTGCCCGTCTGATTCACCTCTCTCCTCGCTACTCCCTGCCTCCCCATCTGCGATCCCTTCACTGGCTACCCATTGCCCAGCGAATCCAGTTCAAGCTAGCAATTTGACCTACAAGGCTCTCCATAACCTCTCCCCTTCATATATCTCTGCTTAATCTCTAAATACCTACCCTCACGCAACCTCCGCTCCTCACAGGACCTCCCTCTGCTCTCCTTTTATCACCTCCTCACATAACCGTCTCCAAGACTTCTCTCGTGCTTCCCCCACACTTTGGAACTCACTGCCCCAACACATCAGACTCTCCCCCTCTCTCCCCGGCTTCAAACGTAACCTGAAAACCTACCTCTTCAGGATTGCCTATAACCAACATTAACCGGGTTGCACTGCTCCGCCCCACAAACATGTCTGTCCCTCACCTTCTGTCTCTTCACCCCTCCCCTGTAGATTGTAAGCCCTCGCGGGCAGGGACCTCTTTCCCTCTGTACCAGTTGTTAGTCACTTTTTGTCACTTTGAAATTGTTTGACCAATGTTATTTATGTACCCGCCTGAAATGTACAGCACCCTGGAATCAAGGGCGCTCCAAAATAAATGATAATAATAATAATAATATGGAACAAGTAGGTGGTGGCTCTCTACTCCCCAGCACTACTATGAGGGTTCGCTAATATATGACGGTTTTATTTGTACTGTAATTATCACTACTTATGCTGCTGTTTTAGTTTATTGTCATTAGGTGGTGCGGCCGCATCTCATTTTGCTATGAGATCCTATAAATTCTAGTTATGCTCCTTATTTTCAATAGTAAAGCCGGTGATATGTCAAATAAGTTCAATATAAGGGTGAAGGTAAAACTCCACCAGACTAATTAATGTTATTTCTAAGCATAAAAAGTGCTAGTTAAGAATTGATGTCTATATATGTGTATATATATATATATATATATATATATATATATATATATATATATATATATATATATATATATAAAGGAGTGAAGTAAATAAAAACAAAAAATCATGATTAATAAAATGTAAAAAATAATTAATTCCATGAGGTTTACCACAATCACTCATCCATCTCCGGAAGCTGTATGTTTTCACTTACATCCATCATAAGGTGGCACTAAGTCCACCTACTAAGCAGCTGCTATTATTTCTTAAAAGAGAATAAAGCTTCAATGTTTAACATAGACATAAGAAAATAGTGGCATAAATAGCCTTGCATTTATGGATAGAAATGACAAGGAAGAACAAAGAAGAAAAATAAAATATTATATCCAGCTGTTTTATTTCTGTTCTTCACAATTCACTGACTGCAAGCACAGCTCTTGAAAGTTGTGAACACAGTATTAGAAAGAACTTTTCCTTCTAAATATTAAAATTCGCATTTATTAGCCATTGGAACTGTGCCAGGTTCCCCATAAGAACAAAGAGCAGAATCCAGCATATTGAAAAAAAAGGACTGATTTATTTAAACTTGCAAGACATGAAATGAAAAGAAAAACACAGGACCGCTTACGCATTTCAGGCAAAGTTGCCTTTAATCATAGCATGCGAATCTTCCAGGCGTCTTTCCTAGAGGGTGAGCTGTACTTTTTTTATTTTTATTTTCAGGTTCCCCAATAGAGTACACCTAATTTTGAGGGTCCAATATTGGCATGTTTGGGGAAAAAAGGTCCAGGCTTAGTTGGTTAGCAAGTGGTAGGGGAGGTCTGTATTACCCTCTCAGCCAGATACAGAAGATTGAGAGCCTATTTTCTTAAACCTATTGTCCTCAAAACTTACGTAAGTATGAGACATGTGCATTTACATTAGGTCTTTTTGACTTTCTGGGGAAAACCACATCAAAAACCACAAACACTGTATGTTCTTTTACTGTGATTTGCCATAGTTTAGTGATGCTTCTTGCCATGATTTTGTGACCATGCAACCTGTAAAGGTAAGGTACATTGAAGGTGTCCTTTACCACTTTAATGCAGGTAAAACATCTCCTGTAAATGTACCTAATACTTGACCATAAACCTTATATAAATGAACCAAGATCACTCACTGCTGAGTCCAGTGATTGGCTGCATTGTTCACATGGCTTGACAGGCACGTCATCACTGCAGCAAAATAAAGCCATTCACTCTCCAGTATAAATGATGTGTTCTCTGTATTCTACAGGTTGACACAAATCCAGCAACACCCAATACGTACAGGTTTTCATTATGTTTTGGTACCGTAAAAAAATCTAAACGTTTTCTATTTTTTTCAATTATTGCCACGGCGCCATTTTCTGACAATATTCTTTTTGAACTAACAACCTACGACTTAGTAGGCTACATTTTTTCAGGCTGAAGTATAATTTTTATTGGTACCAGTTTGGAATACATGCAACTTTTTTGATCAATTTTATTCCAATTTTTAGAGGGACATGAAATGACCCAAAAAACACAATTTTGGTATTTGGAATTTTTTTTCTTCTACAATGATCAGCATACGGGAATTATGTAATGTTTTAATAGATCAGACTTTTTTGAATGCGGTGATACCAAATATGTGTAACTTTTTAATTATTTTTTTATTTGTAACATGGCAAAAGGAGGGTGATTTTAACTTTTAATATTTTTTGTTTTTTACGTTAACATTAAGTCTAGGGTGCTTGTATAGACAATGCATTAGGGTGTACAAAGATTGCGGGTTTTACTACTTCCTGCCTGAGGCAGGAAGTAGTAAAACAAAAAACATGGCGGCGACAGAGGCCTTCATCAGGCTTCCATCTGCCATGTTAACTGATCTGGGCCCCGCGGTCTCGCCGCAGGGTCCCCGGTCAGAGTGCGCGGCACCGTTTCTCATTCATTTAGATAGCGCACCGCAATCTTCCTGTAAAGCAAAGGGTTAAACAACAGAGAACTATGCCGGTGCCGTTCCCTGCTGTTAGCGGCAGGTGTCAGCTGCAATTACTGAGTAACCCTGCTACATAGGAATTTACTGACACCAGGTATCGGTAAAGGGTTAAAATCGGAGGTCCGCTTTAAAAAAAAAAAAAATTATCTGTCAGTCTGCACCTCTGGGGGGACATTATTGAATATAGTTGTATTATTTATATAAATTTAAAAACCGCATGTAATACCGAGGATAACGGACATCCGGATTACTTGTGTTTTCTAAAATGGCTAAAGAGTCTAATCCTCGAACCACCAATCCTCTGGCAATGGGGGCAAGAAGTTCTGTTTGGCAGTTGCTTTTAAAAATCAGTTTTTTCTCTATCTCCTTTTGTCGTTGTATTTTGTCTGCCTCATTGGAGATATGGTTAATCTCAAAATTCACAGCTGCTTGATGGGTCATAGAGTGTCACAGGAGACAAGCTCTAATTAGCAATGTCGATCCGGCTTTTTGTAAGGTAGGTTTTGATGGTATCTCTGAAACATTTCTTCTGGTCAGCGCTTAGTTGAGAGTAAAGAAATAATCTGTGGAGAGTGTCTGGGCAGGCAGGTATCTTAATGTAGTAGCCGAACAGCAAAGTTGGTTTTGCAGGATCATGGCTTTGATACTTTCATCTTAGCTTTAGAAGGGACATTGGAATCGGTAAGTTGATACTCCAAGTTGATACGCTGTATCTTCTACAGGCAGCATTGGTTGAATCACTCAAGAGTCTTCAGGTGGTTAGTAACCCAAGTCTCGCTGGCGTACAGCAGAGTACTGACACAAATGGCTCTGTAGACCATTAGCATAGTTTCCTTCTTAAGGTCATGGTTCTCGAAGCCCTACACTACAGTTTCCTGAAAGCCATTCTGGCAAAACTTATGCCATGCTGAATTTCCTCCACATTGGTTGCCTTCTGGGATAGTTGAATGCTGAGGTAGGGTAAATGTTCAACAACTTCCAGTTCCATCTAGCGATGGTTATTATTACCTTGCCAGGAACGACTTGGAGGAGGATCTTAGTTCTCCCAATGTTGAAGGACACTCCAAGGCTTTTGTAAGCCTTGACAATAAGGTTCGATGTAGGTTGGACAGTCCACCATTAAGCCAGTTAAATGCCATGGGGAGTGCAATTTGAGATCAGTAACAGAATAACATGGAGGTAGAAGGTGAAAAGAGTGGGTGCAATGGCACAACTGTGCTTGACCCTGTTCGGATAGTAAAGGGATCTATTTCTGTCCCGTTGCAGAGGACAGTTGCAATCGTCTTCCCATGTAGTAGCCTCAGGATACTAATAAGCTTGGTGACGCATACGAGTATAGATAAAATCTTTTGAATGATGGAGTTGAAAGACGTGATCAGGTTAATGAAGGCCATGTACAGTTTTAATTTTCTTCACAACATTCCCCTTGACTTTTCAGTGCTACAAATATCATTCCAGCAGAACCTTGTGATAGTCTGAGGCCACACTGAGACTCAAGCAGGATTTCCTTCACAACTGGGAGCATACAATATATGCCTTAGCGTGTCCTGTGTTAGTTTGTAGCCAAAATACTGCCACAATGTGTTCAGATGACCACAGGACAAGCTAAGGCTTATATATATGGGACTAATAGAGGGGGACTTGACACTTAATTGTTTATACTATAGAGGACATTGTGGCCTGCGGGGTGCTGGTTGAGTGAAAGATCCCATGCTACCCGCTCACCAGTGTAGTGGAGGATGGCTCCTGCCACACTCACATTGAAGTGCTGTGCAGTAACATACAATATGATGTTAGTGGTACCAAAGGAGAGATGGGGTGAGCGATCTCATCCAAACTCACTCCACTGTGCCCTGTAGGGAGCAGTGTAGTGGATGCATTTTCTATTACAGTCACGGTCCAGGGACAAGCTATCTACTAGTATTCTACAAATAATTAACACAAAATTGTAAAAAAGGGCATTCAGAGGTGGATATTATTTAGAAATTGTGTGTGGTCATCAGCTTTACTTGTTTATACAATTACAATATCTCACAAAAGTGAGTACACCCCTCACATTTTTGTAAATATTTTATCATATCTTTTCATGGGACAACACTGAAGATATGATACCTTCATACAATGTAAAGTAGTCAGTGTACAGCTTGTATAACAGTGTAAATTTGGTGTGCCTCAAAATAACTCAACATACAGCCATCAATGTCTACATCACTGGCAACAAAAGTGAGTACACCCCTAAGTTAAAATGGATGAATTGTGCCCAATTTTACATTTTCCCTGCACGGTGTCATGTGAGAAAGATCTGTTGATCGAAACAAGTCAGCTTGGCTTGCGTCCTGAATCTGTGTTATCTTCTTCTTTTATATTTTGTTATGGAATAAATGCCAATTTTTTATAGCGAGTGGTGGATACCACATTTTCCTTTGCAACTTGTTAGTGTTACAAGGTCTAAGGTGTGAATTGTGAGCAGGCGTTTTAAATTTGGTGTCATCAATATCATGCTCTCACTCTCTGAGTATCTTAATAAAAGAACTGTTGCTCTACATTAATATGGCTTAGGCTAAAAGAAGATTGCTAACACCCTGAAACTGAGCTGCAGCACAGCGGCCAAGACCATTCAACGGTTTAACAAGACAGGCTCCATTCAGAACAGGCCTCGCCATGGTCGACCAAAGAAATTGAGTACAATGTGCTCAGCATCATCTTCAAAAAAAGACAGATGGGTGCTGCCAGCATTGCTACAGAAGTTAAAGGGGTGGTGGGAGTTCAGCCTGTCAGTGCTAAGACCATACACCACACACTGCATCATATTGGTTTGCATGGCTGTCATCCCAAGAGGAAGCCTTTTCTAAAGATGATACAGATGAAAGCCAGCAAACAGTTTACTGAAAACAAGCAGACTAAGGACATGGATTACTGGAACCATGTCCTGTGGTCTCATGAGACCAAGATAAACTTATTTGGTTCAGATCGTGTCAAGCGTGTGTGGCGGCAACTAGATAAAGTGTACAAATACAAGTTTGTCTTGCCTATAGTCAAGCATGGTGGTGGAAGCATAATTTTTTGAAGAGTATTTGAGTAATGCTGGCTGTGGTTAGCTACAGTTCATTGAGGGAACCATGAACGGCAACATGTACTGTGACATACTGAAGCAGAGCATGATCCCCTCCTTTCGGAAACTGGGCTGTGGGGCAGTATTCGAAAATGATAGCTAACCCCAAACACACCTCCAAGACGACCACTGCCTTACTAAAGAAAATGAGGGTAAAGGTGCTGAACTGGCCAAGCATGTCCCCAGACCTTAACTCTATTGAGCATCTGTGGGGCATCCTCAAACGGAAGGTGGCAGAGTACAAGGTCTCTAACATCCACCAGCACCATGATGTCATCATGGATGAGTGGAAGAAGATTCCTGTGCCTGCAACCTGTAAAGCTCTAGTGAACTCCATGCCCAAGAGAGGCAGTGCTGGAAAATAATGGTGGTCCCACAAAATATTGACATGTTGAGCACAATATGTCCATTGTCACTTCGGGGTGTCCTCACTTTTGTTGCCAGTAATTTAGACATTGATGGCTGTGTGCGGAATTATTTTGAGGATACCAAATTCACACTGTGATACAAGCTGAACACTGACTACTTTACATTGTATCAAAATGTCAGATCTTCAGTGTTGTTCCGTGAAAAGATATAAAACAAAAATGTGAGGGGTGTACTCACTTTTGTTAGATGCTGCACATTCATGTTGATAACAAGCATATTGGAGCAATCAAATATTGAACTGTTATATATAAGATCAGAATTCTTCTTAAAGGTATGTTCTAAATATTATTCTAAGCAGAAAACGACTAAAGTGAGTAAAGAAAATGAAAGTCACTCAGCAGGAAGCACTGGCTTCCTGGTGCACATATATTATTACAGTGAAAAGAAAAGGACTTGTTCAGCTTTTGCTTCAGGAAGTAAACGTTTCCTGACCTAGTGAATGCAAGTTATTATCTTCTACAATTAGTCATACTGAAAAATGACATTTTCCTACATTATTAGCATTTTAAATGTGACTCTGAACAAACATATGGAACTGAAGCTTTCTTTCTTTTTATAGGTGTAGTCATGATATGGGGCCCATCGCATAATTTAAAATGAATGAACATCTTTGCATTACATTGTATTACTTATGTACCAAATTCTGGAATTCCATATGTACTGTATAGTCCATGTAATAGTTAGGTGCACAGAAAGACTGAGGGCGACATGTCCCAACACGCCAACGCCCTTTTGACGCCATATTCTCAATGTAAATGAACTGTCGTACACCAAAATGAGGCGCGTTATACGTCGGGCACGACACTCTGTAATGCACCTAAATATGGTGCGCTGTGCGCCCCGGTCGTGATATGCGCCTATTGAGGCGCATTACTTATGTTATGCGCCTCCGTAGCGCAATGCGCATTACATATACTACCAATGATATGCTATGCGCTGCAAGTTGCGCAATGCACCTTTTTTGACGCAATGCGCCTTTTTTGGGCGCAATGCGTCTTTTTAAGTTTTCTATGCAAGGTATACCTGACGCCAGTTTTTAGAAAATATCGGACTTTCAGGCGCACTTTACACTGATTTAATGCGCCTAAAAACTGGCATGGATAAGCCACTTTTCAGACATGTCGCCCTGAATTCTTGAAAACAAGTCCATTATTTGCAAACAAAAAACACCAAAAAGAACTATATAAATACTTCTGCCCTCTGTTCGCTGTCGGTCCCAGGAGTAGACCTAGGGTCAGTAATGTTACGTCTATAGTGATATAATGTCACATGGCCCTGTCATGCAATGGCTCTTGCAGAATGTGACGTGCACAAAATGTCACTGCAGTGTAAAGTAACATTTGATGGCTGCAGGAAGATACTACAGACCCCCTTAAATCAACAAGGCATTTATAATAAACTAGAGATCTTTTAATCTGCTAAAATATACAATCCTAGGCTTGTAAAAATACCTTCGCCATTCTCCTGTGGTCTTTTCCTCTTCCAGAATTCTGTTTCCCGCTGCTCCTCTTCTAGACAAAGCAACATAAATAAAGTAACGTTGAGCACAGTATAACACAATTCAGCCTCCTCACACTAGTAACATGGTTCCCACTTATTGTACAAGCCATGATTCTGTGACAATGAAGTAAAATACTCACTGTCAGACCCCACTGACTTGACCCAATGGGTTTCCGTATTTTTGACAGCAGACTAGCGCCGCAGACTATGCTATTCCTGCTATCAGAATCACTAGACAGTGGTTCACAATGCAATGTCAATGTATTAGATTGCAAGCTCATGGGCAGAACTTGCTCTCTAGTACTTTTTTCTTACAACACTTTTTTTTGCATCTGCATTGGCACCTTAATCTTGAAGCTTGAATCCTATTTACAACAGATGAAGTATAAAGAAAAAGATAACATACCTTCCCGTAGACCTGGTACAAGTTTAAATATAATTTCTTCAAGAGTATTGTCTAATCTAAAAACGGAAGTAAAAAACAATTAATTACTTTGTTTTCATCACAATTAACATTGGCTAAGTTTTAAAACAATGGGTCTTATGTATGAAAACATTAGGAAATGTATTGTCTAGCATTTACACTGTTTAAAAAATAATAATAATATACTTTATATGCTTACTAATAATTATAAGATAATTAAAGGGGTAGTCCAACTGATATTTTTTATTTTATTTTAAAGGGATTTTGCCATCATAGACACTGATGGCATATTGACAGCACATGGCATCTATGTCAGATAGCAGGACTCTCACCTATCTCCAAAGCAGGGTCCCAAAAATTCTCCATTCTGAATGGAGAAGGGACTATGCAAGGGCAGCCACTCTACATTCATTTCAGTGGGAATTCTTAGTATGGCCGAATGCAACCACTTGGCTGTACTCTGAACACCCACTGAAATAAATGGAGAGGGGCTGTGCTTGCGCAGTCACTACTCCATTCAGAACGGGGTGTTTCAGGGGAGATAGGCAGGGCTGTGGAGTTGGAGTCGTGGAGTCGGAGGCTATTTTGCAGGAGTCGGCGTCGTCAAAAAATGAACCGACTCCGACTCCCAAAAATATTAATAAGTTGTTCCCAGTTAGTTCGATGCAGTGCAAAGGGAGCAAGAGGAATTGGGTCCAGCCAGTGCTACTGCTCCCATATCTTCAGCCACCTCACATGAGGAGTGTAATTGATGACATGGAGCAGGCAAAGCACTGCCCCAGGGGAAAAGATTCCGCTCCCATAGCAAACAGATTTCAGCTACATTTTTCACCTGCTTTCAAAGAAGTAGAAGAGTTTAACCATTCATTAAAACTGACTGTGGCTGAGGCAATTCCTTTATACCCTGACATTGTTAGAGATGTTGCCCTTGTGGACACCACTTTGCCCCCAACCCAAGTTAGTGTAGAGAGGCCGTTCTCTATTCTGGAAAAAATGAGATCAGATGTGAGGTCATCTATGAAGCAGGATCTGATGGAGGGAATACTATTTCTCAGAACAAATTCAGAGACTCCACAAATGTTCCTGCAGTGTTTTGCATAATTACAATTTTTTTGTGTCCTAAAGTCATGTTCAATAAATATATTTTACACTGACAAGCAAAATGGTAACAATGGTTTGAACTTGTGACTTTCAGGCTCCATATCTCACCCCCCACAAACGGCTTTTGTACATGAGGCTACTGTAATTTTATATACAGTCATCTTACATATCTTATGCAAAAGCTTGATTCAAATATTTAGCCTTGCTTAGTTATAGTTTTGACCTAAAAATCTAAATGTTTCATAGTTTGTAAGGCTAAAAAAAGACAAACGCATCCAGTTCAGCCTGTTGTGCTAAGGTGTTGATCCAGAGGAAGGCAAAAACCCCCAATGAGGGTAGAAGCCCCAATTGTCCTCATTTTAGGGAAAAATTCCTTCCTGACTCCAAATCTGGCAATCAGAAAAATCCCTGGATCAATGACCCCTTTCCTGGAATCCTAGTCACTAAAAACTTGTTATACTATTACGCTCCAGAAATGCATCCAAACCCTTTTTGAACTCGGTTATTGAATTCACCATGACAAGTTCCTCTGGCAGAGAATTCCATAGTCTCACTGCTCTTACAGTAAAGAATCCCTTTCTATGTTTATGTAGAAACTTTCATTCCTCAAGACGTAAAGGATGCCCCCCTTGTTCTAGATAAAGCCCTGTGTATAAATAAATCTTGGGAGAGATCTCTATATTGACCTTTGATGTTTTTTAAACATATTTTATTATGTCCCCCCCGAAGCCTTCTTTTCTCTAAACTAAATAACCCTAATCTTGCCAATCTTTCTGTGTACTGTAGTCCACCCAGTCTTTTATTATTTTTGTTGCCCCGCCTTTGTACCTGTTCAAGCTTTACAATGTCTTTCCTGGGGCACTGGTGCCCAAAAACTGTACACAATATTCCATGTGTGGTCTGACCAGTGACTTGTATAAAAGGGAGATAATGTTCTCATCATGTTCATCTATGCCCCTTTTATTGCACCCTGATTTCCTATTTGCTTGGCTGCTGCTGCCTGACATGGGTAATTAAGTTTCGTCCACCAGGATTCCAAGTCCTTTCCATGTCACTTTTTACCCGTGTTTTTCCATTTACATGTAATCATGTATGATTTCTCTTTCCCATGTGCATAACTTTCATTTTTCAGTGTTTTTAACCTTCTGCCATTTCCCTGCCAGCCTCAACTTATCAGATCCCTTTTTAATAAATATTTCCTCTATTGTGTTTATTACTTTAAGAGCTTAGTTCGTCTGCAAAGATCGTTTTCTTGTGTTTCCTGTGTAGATCATTAATGAAATGTTAAGAGGATAGGCCCAATTTTGACCCTTGTGGTACCCCACTAGTAACAGCGATCCGTCTGAGTATGTACGTTATTACTCCCTTTGTTTTTCTATCAGTGAGCAGTTATTTCCACTGAACCTTTTTTCCCAGTCAGCTTTCATTTTTACCAACCTTTTATGTTAATTTGTATTATTTTGTTAGTTTTGGGAAATCCCCCTTTTGGGTTTTTCAATACTGCCTGAATCCTTCGGGGTTTTGAATCGTTTGAAGCCATTTTGCCCAAAATTGATCCAGGCCCTTTCTACACTTTCCCCAATGTTGGTGAGACGGATTTGGGAACAAATCCAGCTTTTTTTCAACTCATCCAATGTTCAAAGAAAAATTGTCCATTTTCTTGTCGTGTCGTTCTACCTAAAATAGTTTGATTTTTTGTTCTAAGGTATAAACACCCAGATGTTACCATTTAACCTACAGAAAATATATTTTAAATGCGCCATGTATTAGGGGTCAGGAGTCGGAGTCGGAGTCGGGAGTCGGGGTCGGAGTCAGGGTCGGATCGGGAGTCGGAGGTTTGGGAAATCGGGGGAGTCAGTGGGGGCTTCGGCTTGCCGACTCCACAGCCCTGGAGATAGGCGCGGGTCCAAGGGATCAATGTCTATGATGGCAAAGCCCCTTTATACTGAGGCTACATCTCCAAGGCATCGGCCGAAAACAATCCGAAAGTCGACTGTTTTTTGTCCAATGCACAACCGCGTTTTTGTACGTTTTGCGCAAAAACCAAGGTCGCACTGGTTTTCGCCTTTGGGCCCATAAATTGATTGTATAGAAACCGATGCAAAACAAAAAATCCCCGGGCTATTTACAACTTGGCTAAATACCCCGGCGGCGAAAATGAGAAGAAAAATGACCTTTTAGGCTAAGGTCATTTTTTTTTCTATTAAATATAGGGGCTGAGTGGGGCGTTTTTCAGCGTTTTGGAACCCTAAAGCACCGAAAATACGATTGTTTTTTTATGCCGGGAGGAACAGCCCAAAGCTTTCTAAAAAAATATTTTCCAGTTCCAGCACTGATGCTGTCAGCAGTGTCTCCCGGTCTCCTGTTGACCAATCAGTGGCTTCTGTGGTCATGTGCTATTCCCTTGAAATCCCGGCTTGGTAAGTTAATGCCATGTGGGGAGTAATGTCAATGGACTGACATTTCACTGCAGGCAGCATAAAATCCCAACAGATTTCTTGTGCTGCTGCAGTGTTTTAGAGACAAACTGGTTCAAAAACAACGTATGCACAGCGTGAAGCGTCATTTGGGCTTCTACCTGCTGCACTAGGACTGAGTGAAAGGTCTCTCTTTACTTGTGTATAGGAAGAGCTCTGTCAAACAAGCTCAGTCGGGAGGGAAGAAGCTGATGGGGACTGGTATGAGGCTCCCTGTCGAGGTTTCACGTTGCCCATGGTTTGAGCAGCATGAATGTCCTGACAACTCCTTTTAATTGAAGCATGGGACTTTAGGGTATGTTCACACGGCGTACTTGCGAGTGGCACTTTGGGGCGTAACTGTGTAAATACGGTAAAACCATAGCACTTATTGAGTGCTATGATTTTCAGAAGTATTCTCCATGACAAGTGACAAGTCGCTGATGCGCTGGGGAAAGTGAAATGGGAGCGCTGTGGGAAGTATGCACTGGCCAGCACGTACTTTTAAACAGCCGGCTTATAGCAGCGCGCACAGGTACGCACCGCTATATGTCGTGTGAACATACCCTTATGCTGCCTGCGCAACTAGAACACAGAACATTAGCACATACTACAAGCCAGTTAGGGCATGTCCCCACGGCACCGGTTTGCGGTTTTGCAAACTGTCTGAAAAATCGGCTGCAAACTAACACACAGGGCTCTATGGAAAATCCGTGCAGCAGTCCCAACTGCACGGGTTTTCCACCCGCCGGTTTTTCAAACCGTCGGCCACCCAAAAACCTTGAACATGTTCATTCTTCCGTCCGGTTTTCAGACGGAATATGAACAAGCTAATCGCAGAGAAAAGCTGTCCCCCCACGGCCGAGAGGATGGCACAAAAACCGGACAAATACCGGTTGGTTTATCCGACCGGTATTTGTCCACTGCCGTGTAAACGGTCCCTTATAATCCATGAAGTCAATAGTGACATACCTCAGCATTTCTAAAGGGTTAGTTTCATGAACTTGAATTCCACATTTTGGGCAATCATTGCTTTCTTCAAAATGCTGGACAATGCAAGTCTTACAAACTGAGGAGAGAAGAAACAAAATTTAACTCCAGTAGTATTTTTTAAAAGAACACAGTTATACATAACATTCAGTTGCAAGTAAAGGCAGCACCTGAATTACTTACACTTAAACCTGTTAACATGGCAGAATTTCCTACGGATATCGGTGTGGAATCCACATGCACTCCACATAGAAATTCATGGGAATTCAACATGGAATCCATATCCCATTACAATTAATGAAAATTCATGCGGCAAAACGTAATTGACCTATTGTAATAGACTTATTGACCTGGTTTCCATTCAGTTCCAATGGAAACGCTGCGTTAATAAACATGACATGGATTTGCACCATTAAATGGGACTATTCTGCATTCAAATCTGTGGTTAAACCAGATGTGCACAAAATGAAGACCATCAAGTGTATAGCTACCATGGTTATACAATTGGGGGTTTCCATAGGGGTCAGGAGCCATACATCAGTGCAAGCCTAATATAGCAGATTGTAACACACTAGTTCATGATATATTAAAAAAAAATATTGTAATATACATAATATAATACATTATATACTGCACTAAATTATAATTCCTGATAGCGGTATCTTGCTAGTAGCAACATTTACAAGTATATGACTGCTTAGAGCCGGCTCTTTACAGGGAGCATTCACTATGTATTCCAGAGAGAAGGAAGTACTCCATGATGCTTGGCCTAAAATGTCCATCAGATTCTTGAAAGAAAACAGTTGTCCAGTATGAACAAGGTAGAGAATGTGGCTAAAAGTATGTTGCTAGCATTTGCCTTTTTTTGGGTGGTTTTCTATTGACTTCTGTAGAAGTTCCTCTTCTTGTCTATTTGAACAGCAAGTTGTCTTGCTGGAGTTGTCTAACAGGTGTATTAAAGGGGTTGTCCATGTCCTAATTAAAAAAAGTATTATGCTCCTGTGGCCAAATAAAATAAAAAGTCTGTACTCACCTTCCCCCGGTCCATAGTCTCAGCGCTGCGTCTCTCCGGTCTGTCTATAGCCTGCTGCTTCGGAACGGGGACATCACCAATCATGAGTCTCTACTTACAACCCAGTTTAGAGCTGTTTACTTCCGAACAGTGATGTAAATGAGCGACTTTAGTGGCTATATGCCTGTTTGGAAATAAACTAGAAACAGAAGACCTGGTAGATCCAGTGATTGAACCATGGACCTGGGTAAGGCGAGTACAGGCAGTCCCAGGTTATGGATGGGATAGGGGCTGTAGGTTTGTTCTTAAGTTGAATTTATATGTAAGTTGGAACACATACATTTATTAGATGTAACTCCAGCAAAAAAATATTTTTTTTAGTTATGGATAGTGCAGGGAAGGGTTAACACTCCTTTTCCACTTGTTTTACTGTCTGTGCCCCTGTTTAAAAGATTTCACCTCTCTTTCTGTTCATGTGTGTTTGGCATGCTGTCCTTTATTTCCACAGTACTGTACTGGAAACATGGAATATGGCCAGCTCCCACAAAAGCACATGTTAAACTCGTACTAATCAGCACTCATACAATTAGTACATGTGTGGTGTAGCATGCTGTCACTTGTAGTTCCACAACTACAAATGCCAGTATGTCATACCCCTATACTGAATAATAAGCTCAATATCTTCATTGCTAACTCCATTTTCTGATCTCTTGTATTTCCCATGCCACCGGTCGGTCTGAAACTTGACTTAGGACACTAGCTGGCCAGAACATGTAGGCCTGATGTCATACAGTAGATACACTGGAGGGCAAAGTCAGAAGCAAGAAGTCAGCTGAGGCCTGAATGTGTGAATTATAGATTTTTCTAGTGGTTGTCTGGTCTGGAGTCCGAATCAACCCCTTCCTGTCACGAGGATTTTTGTTTACATCATATCCAGTTTTTCCTCCCTGCTTCCCAATAGCCATAAGTTTTTTTTATTGTCCATTAACACAGATGTATGAGGGGACAAGATGTACTTTTTAATGGTACCATTTACCATGTTCAGCAAGGTTCGATAGACCCTAAGAAATTGCGTATTATTCTAACACTTATTGAATATTCCATGCAGTATTCAATTTCTTTGGAAAAAGTATTAAAACAGAAATAGAAAACCTGTGCATTGCTCTTCAGAGAACATTTCCATCATGGCAAAGTCCATGCGGTATTCACCCTAGTATCAGAGAAAGCAGCCGGACAAAGAGCCAAGCGCACACCTGTACAGAAGAAGGCAGAAGACTTCTTTTTCAAGCTTGAGAATGAAATATTTATTAAAAGTCTAAGAATAATCCACAATTTCTTATGCTCTATCGAACTTTGCTGAATATAGATGTTTGGGAGTGTGCGAGGCCC
This sequence comes from Phyllomedusa bahiana, assembly GCA_025379985.1. Lineage (NCBI taxonomy): Eukaryota > Metazoa > Chordata > Amphibia > Anura > Hylidae > Phyllomedusa > Phyllomedusa bahiana. The sequence goes on from JAODAL010029311.1 coordinate 18,705, forward strand.
ATTGTAAACTAAACTGTGGGGCCGAATTTTTTAACATTGATGTACTTTTGAAATCTGTCCCTTTACTTTCCCCTACAATTGGGGAAATGAAGGGGGGTTCGGGCGCGTAAAGAATGTGCTGCAATACGCTGGGAGTTTTGGAAGCACGTACTGATTTTTTACTCAAAAATTTTGCACCAAAGCATATGAGCCTTTGGATCAACAAGGGGGGTCGCTTTTTTCCCCTATCATATCGACTTACAAGGGTAAAAAAATCACCCGACAGATTCCCCTTTTTAAAATGTAAAATTTTAAATGGGGAAAAAATTTTTCCTTGATACACACATCCAGGAAAAGCCTTAGTGACACACAATATTAGTAAATGTGCCCAAAATCATGAATGCAAATATAAAAATGTAAATGATGGCCTGTGCCTGAATTATGGTTGTCCCAAATCACCTAGGGCATGTCCCCACGGCACGGGGTTTTCAGGCGGTTTTTAGAGGTTTGCGGTTTTTCAAAACCCCCCTAAAACCGGCCGAAAAAAGAGCAAACGGGGCCCAAAGGAAAACCTGCAGCAGCCCCACTGCACGGGTATTCCGCCCGGGGGTTTTCGCCCGCGGGCGGGGCCACAAAGCATTTTGTATGCACATTCTTCCGCCGGTTTCCGGGCGGGTATTTCATCTCAATGTGAAGGGGAGGCTTTTTTCGAACGTGCGAAAACCGGTTGCTAACCCACCCGGGATTGTCACTTTTGTAAAGGCCCCAAATTCTATTCAGAAACAGAGTGAAAATATTACTCTTCTGAATAGTCCCCTGGAAAGCCTGAGATACTGTGAATATTTGCGGACGACACACAGCTCTACATCTCAGGCCCAGACATCACCTCCTTCTCTCCCCGGATCCCAGAAAGCCTATCGTCCATATCCCCTTCTTTTCCTCCGCCCTTAAAACTAAATGTGGAGAAAACTGAATTCATCATTTTCACTGTCCCCCCCTCTTCCACCATCCTCTATCTCAGTCAACGGGACACTCTCACCTGTTTCGCAAGTCCGCTGCCCCTTGGGGTAACCTTGACTCCGCTCTGTCCTTCAAACCGCACATCCAACCCCTCCCTCTACCTGCCCCCTCCACCCGAAAAACTCTCTCCATCCGCTCTTCCTCAACTTGACTCAAAAAAAAATGTGGTCCACGCTCTTGCATCTCTCGCCTTGACTCTGCAACTCCTTTTCTGGGCCTCCAGTCTACAGTCCTTGTCCCCCCTTTAATCCATCCCAACTCTGCTCCCCTCTTTTTCCCTCTCTCTCCCCCCACTCCCTCCTCTCCCCCCTGCCAACCCCTTTACTGGCTTCCCATTGCCCAGCGAATTCATTTCAAGTTACTAACCATGACCTACAAGCTCTCCATGACCTCTCCCCTCCATACATCTCTGCCCTAATCTCCAGATACTCCCCTCACGCAATCTCCGCTCCTCACAGGACCTTCTTCTCGTCTCTCCTCTTATCAGCTCCTCACTAGTGTTGAGCGATTATTATCGACAAAGTTGAAATCGGCACGGTATTGACGCTGATCGGATTTTGTCGATCACGCGATAATTTAGGTTAAAATCTGTGCATTATCTATTAATATTGCGCCATTTTCGCGCTTCCTGTCATTTTGGCGGCCAGCAAATCAGCTTACAGAATAGAGCAGGGTGAGATGTGTGTGCGACGTCATGAATGGGATGTGTATGGTTGCGATTGGCTGGAAAAATCACATGACCTCGTTTTACATAGAACAGCCCTTCCTGTTCATGATCAGTGTCTCTCAGCGTCTCAGAGCAGAAGGACGTGCACTCTGCCTCTGTCTAAACAGCTCAGCAAAATTATTCTATTTGTTCACAGAGACAGCTATACTTTTAGCTGTGATCTTGAGAACTTAGTTAGATCAGAGATTTGCAGATTTTAGGTAGTTAGGCAGAGAATTTTAAAGGAGCATCTACCACTGTAAAGTCACGAGGAGGAGCGGGGGGTGGGCCCCGCGGGCGAACACAGACAAGCTCTATAAAGAATACTGGATATTGTGCACCCAGACTTATGTAGACATTGCAATAGCTTTATTATTAACAGTTTTCTATTGAAATATTACTTAGATATTGGGTAGCTTGAACTTATATTAGGATACAGATCTTTTCTAGTAACTGCAGATCTCTTTGTTAGGTGCAAAACTCCACTTTTATTATCAGTATACATTTCAGATAAGTGTTCTTTTTCAATTTTGCCCAGTCCAGTTTTGTTGATATAGGCACCTTGCAGTTAAATTTGAATCCAGCAATTTTGTAGTCACCACAGGTGAATTGATAGGTGCCAAAAACCTTTTTTATCCGAAACATTTCAGATAATGTTTTTTTCACTTTGGCGAGGCCACTTGGTTATAGAGCCACCTTGCGTTAAATTTGAACCCACAACTTTGTAGTCACCAAAAGGTGTATGATAGTGCCAAAAATCCGTTTTTTAAACCCTAACTTTTCGACATGGGGTTTTTTAAATTTGGTCAGTAAGCTTTTTTTGATAAGGTACCTGACTTAAATTTCAATCCAAAATTTTGTAGTCACCACAGGTAAATTTTGATAGGTGCCAAAAAACCTTTTTTTACCCTATCATTTCAATACGTTTTTTTTTACTTTGGCGCGGGCCAGCTTTGTTGATAAGCCCCCTTGCATTAAATTTGAATCAGCAATTTTGTAGTCACCAATTTTGATGGTGCCAAAAATCCCTTTTTATTACCCTATACATTTCAAATGTGTTTTTTTCACTTTGGCCGGGCCATTTTGTTGAAGAGCCACCTTGCAGAAAATTTTGAATCCAAAATTTGTAGTCACCAAAAGGTTGATAGGTGCCAAAAAATACCTTTTATTATCCTATACATTTCAGTATTTTTTTTTTCATTTTTGGGCGCGGGCCAGTTTTGTTGAAAGCCCCTTGCAGTTAAATTTAATCCAGCAATTTTGTATCACCCAGGTGAATTTGATAGGTGCCAAAAATCCCTTTTATTATCCAATAATTTCAAACTGTTTTTTTCCTTTTGCGCGGCCACTTTTTTTCATGACCACCTTGCGTTAAATTTGAACCCAGCAACTTTGTAGTCACCACAGGATTTATAGGTGCCAAAAAAACCGTTTATTACCTAACATTTCAGACATTTTTTTTTTTACTTTTGGTCAGTCAAGCTTTGTTGATAAGGTACCTAGCATTTAAAAAAATTTTTTCAATCCAGCAATTTGTAGTCACCACGGTGAATTGAAGGTCCAAAATCCCTTTATTACCCCTTAAAACTTTCAGATAGTGTTTTTTACTTGGGCAGGCCAGTTTTTTGATAGACCACCTTGCTTAAAAATTTGAATACACAATTTTGTAGCACCACAAGTGAATTGATGGGTGCCAAAAATCCGTTTATTATCCCATACATTTCAAAAAACTGTTTTTTTCACTTTTGGCAGTCAAGCTTGTTGATAGAGGTACCTTGCACTAAAATGGGGGTTCAAAGCTCCTTTTTCCCGGGCACTTTTTAATCTGTGGTCATGCGGTTTTGGGGGCTATGCTGCGTTCCAGGGGGGAATTCAATGCCCTTTTTCAAGAAAATGAGGGTTCAAATCAAAATGCCTTCTGGCATTTTTAATTTGTGGGTGATGCAGTTTAAGGGTCAGGTGTGGTAAAGCAGGATGTGAATGGCTGGGGACTTTTTTTCTGTGACTTTAAAACCCAAAATGTGTTCCCTAAGATTAGCATGTATCCATTTGCTGTTGGGGTTTTTTAATTCCACTTCTCCAGCCCTGTTTGGGTTAAATAATGAAGGTGTTTTTCCTCCCCCCATAGACTTTAAAAAGGTCATTGGGCGATAATCTATTATCGACTATCGAAAACGTCTTTAAATTTCCGATATCGACTACGACCCATCGATATCAAGTAATCGGTATCACTATCCTCACATAAAAGTTCCCACGACTTTTCGCACTGCCCCAACACATCGGGCCTCCCCCAACTTCCCCAGTTTTTAAAACAACCTGAAAACCCCATCTCTTCAGGATAGCCTAAACCAACAATCCCCCTACAGCCCTGCGCTACCCCAAAAAAACATGTCTGCCCCTCACCTTCTGTCTTCTCCTCCTCCACTTAGATTGTAAGCCCCCTCGGGGGAGTGCCCTCACTCCCTCTTGCCATCATAAGTCAGTCACTGTTATCATTGTACTTGTTTGATATATGTTATGTATTTGAATGTACAGCGCCCTGGAATCAGGGCGCTTTAAAATAATAATAAATAATAATACTTACATGTGTGCAGGCACTCGGTGACTGTGGGTTGGGTTATAAGATAGCCCTTTTCAGAAAAAAAAGTGATGTGCGGGGTTGAATTCTTTAAAACGTCTTCTTTTGGGGTTTCCATTTACAGATGCCTAGAAAGATATCCCCGACACAGGCGAGGGGAAAAAAAACGGACAAGGATTTAAAGAGCATCAAACTTCTCACATTTTTCTCCACGTGAGGGGTGTCCTCAAGATAAACCTTACTAAAATTATGTTCATCGCTTCAATTTGCCTTTGGCTGTTTAAAACGTGTTACACCTCCCGGCCTGCTAATAACAAGAAAAATTTATCCACTCACAAAAAAACATAATGAGGGTGACAGACAGCAAAAACCCAAATTTGCAAGAAATAAATATCCACATGGGCTTTTTGTCGCATTTTTACAAACCGTAGAGTGAAATGGAAATGGCAGGTTTTATAGCCCGGGTGGAGGTCGTCGCCTACTTTACTATCCTCCTGAACTGCAAATCTGCCAAGTCCTACGGGGGTTTTCTAATAGTAAAAAGAATTGGTCAGTCTGTAAAGGACGTTATAAAATAGAAAAAACTAAAACTTACCTTTTAAAGGGGCTTTCTCACTACAATGGTTAGCTTTCAACATGTAGGAAAAGGTCAATGAAGACTATTACCAAATGCATTGCTCTGTTGATTTTGCTTTGATCAAGAGATAAATAACATTTTATCTCCTATTAGGGGCCGTTTACACGGCAGTGGACAAATACCGGCCGGTTTTCCGGCCCCGGTTTATTTGTCCCGTTTGCGGCCGCCCCCCCGCATGGGGGACTGCTGCAAAAGGGTTTTCCATTGGGACCATTTTGCCATTTTCGGCCGGTTTTTCCGGCGGGGGCTGAAAAACCGCAAACCAGTAAAAAAAACCGCCGAAAACCCGTGCCATGGGACATGCCCCTTTGCGTACACAAGTTTCCTATTTACAGCCACCTTTTGCCTTTTATCATGCAAACCCCAAAACAATACACAGCCTTATAGGGACAAAAAAAATCAAAAAGGAAAGAAATTTTTTGGAAAAAAGATTTTTCTGCTACTGTAAATATCTGAAAAAAATTTGGTCCTTAGTGTACCTTTTTTATCAAAACGTAAAACCCCCCAAACCGGGGAAAGGTGCCCCAATTTCCCAAAAGGGAACCTAGCTACATGTTCCTTTCTTTTTGGTCTGTTAAATCCTCCACATTTCAGGGTTAGAAGATTCCAGCTAAAACCCTGATCGATTAAAAACCCTTGCAGGTGAGTGGAGTGCAAAAACCCAAGATGGGAACCACCATTTCCCCCAAAGCAAACAATCAAAAAACAAAAACTGGTAGCACACCCCGTTTTAAAGAATAAACGTATAGGTGCACAATGGTGTGGCAGTCAAAAGCTGTTTTTTTACTTTGTTTACTTAACTAAATGAGAAGCTTTCGTTTTGAGCTACACCTCGTATAGTTTGCATTTTTAAAATCTTTACAATCTTGCACTCAGGAAGGGAAGATTCGCCTTAAGGAGAGCAACCGAACGAAAGGCTTTTTAGAGTTTTTTTTTTGCCTTTTCGCCCTCTATTACATCTGCATATCACAAGGCATTTTGGGAAAGGGGGTGAGAACCCACAGCCCCCCTGTTGGTTGTAACAAAACCCCCAATTTGCTTTTTACCCCCCGAGTTTGAGAAACAAAAAGGATTTTTTAGCCAAGCCCGTATCTCTACCACAACAAAAGCTGTTTCGGGATTTTTTGTCCCTCTTCAGTGCAGAGAAGAAAGGGTACTGGCTGGCTGTGTGGAGGGATGGGTAGCCAGGAAGGGAAGTCCTCCTTTAAGGGGGAAACACCGAACGAACGGGTTTTTAGAGTTTTTGTTTTGCCTTTTCGCCCCCTATTAGCATTGCATATCACAAGCATTATGGGGGAAGGGGGTTTTTTCAAGACTCGGTGGGTCAAAAGAAATTGAGGGTTTTTTCAACCAACAAGGGGGCTGTAGGTTTTCAGCCCCCTTTCCCCCTAATGCCTTGTGAATGCAAAGCTAAGTAGAGGGCGAAAAGGCAAAACAAAAATCCACAAGCCTTCGTTCGGTGCTCTCCTTTAAAAAAATCTTCCCCTTCCTGAGCTACCCGATGCCCCCCACCAGCCAGCCCGTATTTTTCTCTGTCTGCCTCACTGAAGAGGGACAAAAATCCCGAAACAGCGTTGTCTGTAGATGGAGATACTGGGTTGGCTAAAAAAATCCTTTTTTCTTTCTCAAGACTCAGTGGGTCAAAAAGCAAATTGGGGTTTTTTACAACCAACAGAGGGCGCTGTGGGCTTCTCAGCCCCTTTCCCATAATGCCTTGTGATAATCATGTCACTGTAAGGGTATGTTCACACAGCGTATGGCAACGCTTACTGTACGCATCGGATTACGGCGGGCATTTTACAAGTACGCGCTGGCGAGCGTGTACTTCGAAAATGCTCTGTGCTGTCTCCCATTGAGCTTCACATTCCCTGGCATGTAAGCACAGTGAAGAAGTGACATGTCACTTCTTTTTCCATGCATGCAGTACACATTAGGGAAAATGGCAGGTAATCATAGCTCCCAATGAGAGCTATGAATTACTGTATTTGCGGTCCGTACATCGGGCGTCTTTTCAGCCAGTTACGCTCCCCAAAAAGGACTGAAAATCCAAGCGAACATACCCTAACAGGAAAACTGGAGCGGCAGAGTTTTAAATTCAATCACTGCATAGACCCCCCCACAGCCTGACCCGGAAGTGTTCAGTCTAAAGCTGGGGGTTTGGGTTTTTGGAAAATGAATGTGAGAAAACCCCTTTAAGTACATTCATTCCAGCACCACCACTGTTCACAACCGATGACATTGTGTTCATTGTTCACATGACCCCCGCAGATTCCCCATGATATACGCTGTCTACTAAAACCTTTAAATACAGGTCACATACCCCTGATGTTAGTCATCCCGCGGGGCACCAGGGGTGCGTAGTAATGGAACAGGCGTGCTTGAAAAAGAGAGGGTTTTTTTTCTATTTTATCATACCCCCAATGACTAACTTTTTTTAAATTGGAAAACCCCTTTAAAGTGGGTGTCCACTTCTTAAGAAATACTGATTGCCAGCTCTTGGGGCTCCATTAAAGTAAAATAAAATGTATATTCATCTTCCTATGGTCTCCAGTTGTCACTCTTTTACTTCTGAACAGGGACCTCACTGCTGCAGCCACCGATTGGCTACAGTGATCATATGCCCCTACTTACATCACTAGAGCGGTTCACTTCTGAGAAGTGATGTAAAGGTGGTAGAGGGCAACCCCCCCAAACTTTTTAGACGCATATGGTTCCACAGGACATTGTTTATAATGAAGAGGTCATCGGTGTGTGATGTAGCCAAAGGACGTTCACTTCTTTGCCTTTCTGCGTCTCTTCCAGTCTCTCTGTATCTCTGATACAACCTGTTGATGACACTCTGTGACACTCTAAGCTCAGTGGCCACTTCAGTCTGAGAGCATCCTGATTAAAGCCTCACAATGGTGAGTTACTGTTAATCAATTATAAGGTGTTGTCCTGGTCTCATAACATCATAATGTGAACAGCAAGATGAGGAGGACTGTTTAAATCTCAATTCAAATTGACCCCCTAAATTTATTGTTTGATTCAGGGATCAAACACCTGTCAATTTTGCCATTAAACTCCTTGTTAGAGATCAGCAAGTTGTGCAAAAAGTACTGAAATATTGAACAGTTGGACAGGTGTATTCCAAAAGGGATGAGATTCTCTCGTTTAGTTCATTTAAAAAAAATGTTCAAGAAATTTTATGTTCATCCTGAAATTTCATCCAAAAGCCAAACAACCCTATCTTTTTGTGAGCACTGTATGTTACACAGATATGTTTACACTAAAATCCTGAAATGTATGTAATTTTTAAACCCCCTTAAGGCCCCGGGAGTATGATTTACGTTCCAGGGTCCATTAAGGGGCTTTGCTGGGGGGTCGCTCCGCGCCCACCCCCTTCCCACCGCAGAGCCGCCGGGTGTTAGCGGCTAAACGCTGAATTAATGACGATCGGTGCCGCGCACCGATCGTCAGGGTCATCGGCACCGTCACACCAACGATCCGACCTCCGGACATGGCAGTGGGAGCCTTGGGGAAGGGGCTCCTGTCACTTCCATGTCCTGGGTTTGCCCCACTTCCTTTCCGCAGACAGGAAGTGGTGGAAACCGTCATCTTGGTACAGTCTATTGCATTGCCTATGCAATGCAATTAGATTTGTATTGAGCAATCGTGCCACCTAGTGGTCAAGTTACCATAGGTGGCCTCAATGTTTAAAGAAAAAAAAAAATAAATTTAATTTTATAGTACAAAAAAAAGTATTAAAAATTTTCAAATCACCCACCTTTCCCCATTTTTACAAATAAAAATAATAAAATAATAAAAAAGTTACACATATTTGGTATCGCCGCTTCCGAAAAAGTCCGATCTATTAAAATATAACATAATTTATCCCGTACACTGAACACCGTAGTAGAAAAAAATTTTAAACGCCAAAATTGCATTTTTTGGTCATTTTATGTCACTTAAAAATAGAATTAAAGCGATTCAAAAAGTTGCATGCATTCCAAACTGCTAGCAAAAAAAGTACCTTCAGCACCCTAAACTGACGTCCATAGGTGTTAGTACAAAAGTATTGGTCGCACAAACTGTCGCCGCAAATTTCAAAAATATAAAAAGTTTGGAATTTTTTTTACGGTACAAAAACATAAAGTAAACCCTACATGTTTGGTATTGCCGGATGCGTATCAACATTTAGAATACAGATAACACATTGGATTTACCGAGATTGAACACCGTAAAAGCAAAACCCCCGCAAACATGGACAAAATATGTTTTTTTTTTCACAATTTGTCCCACTTGGAATTTTTTTTGCGGTTTTTCCCAGTATATTCTATAGTTATTTGAAAAAACACCATTTAGAAAGTACATCTTGCCCCGCAGAATAAAAGCCCTCATGTGTCTAGGTAGGTGTAAAAATTAAAAAAAGTTATGGCTCTGGGAAGGTTAGGAGGGAAAAATGAACGTGTCACAAAAAAAAAACGCCGGGTCCTTAAAGGGGTTGTCTCGCTACAAAGAATAGCTTTCAAATTGTAGGGAACACAAAATAAAGACATTTTCCAAATATATTGCTTTGTTCCTCTGTTTTCCCTAAGGAGATACAAGTGAATTTATGACCTCCCTGGCTATTTCAGTTCCCTCAGTAACCTGTAAACAATTCTCCCCCTGCTGTTTATTCAATGAGATAACAGTGAGTGATGTCATCACACAGGTGGCAGCAGTGTCCTGTGCTGCTCAGCAGTAAAAAGCTTGATTTATGTAAAATAAACAGAACGGTAATTAGGGCTTTTATTTTGGTGATCAGATAGAAGTCCCGTTAGTAGTTTGAGAAGCTTTAATTGATCAAATTAGCATCTAAAGCACAGCAGGGCATGGGCTGTACAAAACAGGGAGCTGTATGCAAATGAGTCAGTCTGAACTGGAAGTGACAGAGTATTTCATTCATGCATTCTCTGAAACTCTGAAGGGAGACAACTCCTTTAAGGAGTTAATGATGCATATCCTTTAAAGGGGTTGTCTATTTGAAAAAAATATATATTTAAAAGGGGCACACTCTATTCATTTACAATGAAGCACCAGTCTCGTGTCGTGACAAGAACCCGGAAGTGAAGATAAGTTCGCCCTCTGCACCATGGATAACATTTCCAGCTCTCATATCATTGCAATTAGATGAGCTGGGAATATGGAGCTGATATACCAATTACTGCTATTGAACCACCCACAGCCTAATGAGAAAGAGGGAGAAAGGGTGAAGTTGCCTGTGGTCCGGTTTTGCCACGAAGTAAAATTTACATGGGAAGCTTGCAAATTGAATAATAAACATTTTCCTTATTCATCATTATTAAAAATTCTGCACCGTTTTTGTTTTAGCTGCTCCTTTAGTGATCCATTGTTTACAGCTCGTCTCCAGGGGATACGACCAAGGCTGAGAGCTCCTCAGCCCTGCTCGCACATGCTCAGACATCACCTCTCCTCTCACGCAGCTATTGAGTGTTCAAACCCCAGGTGCTGTCATTCTACTCCTGTCCTCTGTACTCCTTAGTAATTAGTCAAACAGTGAGGTCTGTGCAGTGATAAAGAGAAAAAAAACTCCACGGGTTTGGTTTCTGCAGGGATTTGAACCAAGGACCCTTGTGCTGTGAGGCAAAATATTTACCACTGAGCTACACTGTAGCTACTCACAGCTGTATACATAAACAGACCTTTCTTAGACTACAGAGAGGAAAGGCCTGGTGATGCCATCCTGCTGGGTCACATGATATGCAATTCAAACAAATCACACACGCCCCCTTCTGAGCACACAGAGCTGAAGAGCTGGATGAAGGAGGTATGAAATGAGATTGTGGCAAAACCCCTTTGAACTGTGAGCCCCACTGGGGATAGGAACCAATATGAATAATGACAATCTCTGTACAGCACTGTGGTATATAATGGTGATATGTAAATGATTAAAATACATAAATAATAAAACAATCTGAATTTAACTAGATTATTACTAGACCTCCCATATCTGTCCAGATCTCCACACAGGTAATATACCTAATGATTTTCCATCACAAGAACCATTTTTTATTTTGAACTACTTATCTACCAACACGAAAGAAAGAAAGAAAGAAAGAAAGAAAGAAAGAAAGAAAAGAAAGAAGAATAAGAAGGAAGAAGAAAGAAAGAAAGATATTTTGCTATGGTCAGAACCATTTTTACTACAAAGAACTTTTTATCTCGTATCAAAAATCAAATAAATTCATTCTCTTCATCTTAACCCCTTAAAGACCCGGCGTTTTTTTTGTTGACAAGTTCGTTTTTCCCTCCTCGCCTTCCCAGAGCCATAACTTTTTTATTTTTCCACCTACATAGACACATGAGGGCTTTTATTTTGGGAGACAAGATGTACTTTCTAATGATTTTATTCACTATACTATAGAATATACTGGGAAACCGCAAAAAAATTCCAAGTGGGACGAATTGTGAAAAAAAAAACAAACGTATTTTCGCCAGGTTTCTGGGTGTTTTGCTTTTACGGCGTTCAATCTTCGGTCAATACAATGTGTTATCTGTATTCTTCAGGTTGTTACGCATCCGGCAATACCAAACATGTAGGGTTTCCGTTATGTTTTGGTACCATAAAAAAATTCCAAACTTTTTCTATTTTTTAAATTTGCGGCGCAGCGCTAATTGTGCGACCAATAACTTTTTTTATACTAACACCTACGGATGTCAGTGCATTTTTTGAGGGCTGAAGTGTACTTTTTTCGCTAGCAGTTTGGAATTGCATGCGACTTTTTGATCACTTTTATTCCATTTATTAACTGACGTAAAATGACCAAAAAACGCAATTTTGGCGTTTGGAATTTTATTTCTTCTACGGTTTTCAGCGTACGGGATAAATGATGTTATATTCTTATAGATCGGACTTTTTCGGACGCGCCGATACGAAATATGTGTAACTTTTTTATTATTTTATTGTTTTTATTTGTAAAATGGGGAAAGGTGGGTGATTTGAACTTTTAATACTTTTTTTTTGTACTATAAAACTTAATTTATTTTTTTTTTACTTTAACATTGAGGCCACCTATGGTACTTGACCTCTAGGTGGCACGATTGTCAATACAGTCTAATGCATTGCATAAGCAATGCATTAGACTGTACCAAGATGGCGGTTTCCCCACTTCCGTCCGCAGACAGGAAGTGGGGCAAACCAGGACATGGAAGTGATAGGAGCCTTCCCAAGGCTCCCCGCTGCTATGTCCATGGGTCGGATCGCTGTAGCTATGCTACGGCGGTGCCGATCACCCTCAAGATCGGTGCGGGGCACTGATCGTCATTCATTCAGACGCCGCGGCCATCTTTGCTGCGGTGTCTGGTGGGTTAAACAGCGCCAGCGGGCGACGCTGCCCGTTCGCACTGTAACACCCGCCGGCTGTACGGGGAGGGGGGGGCGATCCCCCTGCAAAGCCTCTTATGGACCCTGGGACGTACTCATACGTCCAGGGTCCTTAAGGGGTTAATGGACCTAACAGAGTCTATACTTGGTTGTGGTACGTTTTGGAATCAGGTTGGGCAAGTTCGGCCTGACCCCAACTTTGCCAGCAATCACAAGAAAATCGTGCGACCAATCACCCGGCTTTTTCCAAACAATAATTGGTGATTGTACAATTTTCCTATGACTATTAGTAAAACTTGAGTCAGAGCAAACCGGCCCGAATTGAATCCGAAGCACAGCACTAATGCTGGGGCTCCAAACCCCAGTCACATGTAAGAAATGGATTTTCAGGCACAGAAATCTGCCAGTTGTGAACATAGCCTAAAACTCCATCTTTAACTAAAATCAAAGGGGTTTAGCTACAGCAGTAACCTGTTCCCTCTTTATATAAGTAGGCCACTGACTATGAAGTTGATAAATCCTCAATCTGAGGCTGACTTCACATGGCGTATTGCGGTGTGTACCTGTGCGGTGCAATACGCCTGCTGTTGAAAGTACGTGCAGGCCAGCGCTACAGACTGGCCTCCTATTTAGTCTAGTATTCCCTGGTGTGTAAGAGCCTGAAAGAAGGGACATGTCCCTTCTTTTAAGGGCACATACTGCACGCCGGGAAATACCTCTGGTTATCATAGCTCCCAGTGAGTGCTACGATTTTACTGTATTTGTGGGGCGTACTTCGGGCGCATTGCAGCGCAATAATGTGGCAAAGTATGCTCCGCAAATACACTGTGTGAACACACCCTAACATCTTTGTATTTATTTTTCTGTTGCTTTTACTCTTTATCCCCTTCCTGATATTGAACATACCTGTACGTCCTACCGTGTTTTTCCAAAAATAAGCTTTCCCCCAAAAATAAGCCCTAGCCTGATTTTCATAGATTCTTGAAGTAGGCTTTAAATATAAGCCCTACTCCAAAAATAAGCCCTAGCTAGTCAGCGCCTCCTGAGTGATGTCACCTGGTCCCTGCCTCCTGGGCAGTGCTGTTCCCGAGCCCCGCCCACACCCATAAACAGCCTGTTAGACTGGAGGATTGGGAAAACCTCCAGTGTTTTCAGGCTGAAGGACCTGAGGTGATGTCACAGTCACATGACTCGCAGGTCCATCAGCCAAGGCCATAGAGTGCAATGTGTAAGTGAAAATTCAATGTATACACACACATACATATACACATACATTTGTACAATCACACAGACAAACCCTTATCTTAAAATCTGGCTACTGGAACTTGTAGTTCCCGAGCATGCCACACTTTCAAGATAAGGCACTGAAAGAATAAACACACACTCCATGGTTTTTGAGTATATACACACACACACACACATACATTTATATATATAGTAGTAGAGAACTTTTCAGCCCAACTTCAGACTATGGTTTAAAACAAAACAGTGTTTATTCCCACATATCCCTCACAGAGCCGTTTTCAAAGTTCTCTACTACTATTCAAGATTTTGGGCTTTTTACCTGGCTCTTTTTCGCTGGCACCCCGCTTACATTTATTCTGAGGAAGTGCTGCTTCTATTTCTGTGGACTACATATAGCTATATATACACATAGTACATACCCTATAACCAAAAAACATGGGGTGTATGTGTATATATATATACACACACACTGGTACTTGTAGTTCCACAGCAGTTGCCAAGGAACTAAATGTCCCAGCATGCAGTGTCTGCACCCGTCGTGTTACAAAAAAAAGCCCTCCCCAAAAATAAGCCCTAGCCCTTATTTTGGAAATGAAAATAATATAAGACCCTGTCTTATTTTTAGAAAAACATGGTATTGGGATGTGAGCGCTAGCACAATCGCAACATGGGACCAGCTGTATATTACAGCTGGCCCCATGCTGCATCGCCTGTGGCTGGAGTGGGTGATTAACCCCTAAGCTGCTGCAATCAACTGTGGCAGCTAAGGGAGAAACTGAGGGAGGGAATTCCCTCTGTCCCCATTGGATGGAGCTCCTGCAGCGCAATCACGGACTCCAATGGCTTTCCTGACAGCCTGGAAGCCTAACAAAGGTTTCCAGGCTGCCTGTGACGCCACTAAGCCCGGCCGTGCCCTGTAGGCATGACAAGGCACAGTGATTGATAGTTGCAATGGAGAGCTAATCTGCAATGGCGCCTAAAGAAATTGTAATGAAAATGAGACCCCAAGTCCATGGTGCCCCTCCAAATTTGGGCTTGGGGTTGAGAATTTTAGGACGGGGACACATATAATTTCTAAAAACATCAGAATTGTGGGAATCGATGTTGAGTTGCTTTTCCCCGTTATCATCTACCATGTTCTAGGGACTAATGGCTAAAAATGGAAAATCTGCAAAAAAAGTGACATTTTAAAAATTTCCCCCTACTTTTCTTTTTTTTCGGTAAAAACCCCTAATGGGTTAATAACCTTCCTTGAATATTTTAAGGGGTGTAGTGTATTAGATGGAGTCATTTATGGGGACATGTAACATGCAGGCCCACCAAAGCCCAGTCTAAGGTCGTAAAAAAATAAAAAGCATTTAAAAACTTCCCAACTACAGTAGGAATTTTGATGTAGCTTCAACTAAACTATCTGGCTTACACGCAGAAATTTTTTAATTTTGAAAATTGCTAATTTTTCTAAATTTTCACGATATTTTGATATTTTTCACAAATAAACATGATTTGTATGGACCAAAATTTCTTACTAACTTAAAGCACATGGATAGGTAAAAGTGGCAAAAAGTTATTCCCATATGAGGTGACAAATGTCAGATTTTAAAAAATGGGGCTTTGTGGGAAAGGTAAAACTGGTGCGTTTTAAAGGGGTTGTCTCACTACAAGCTTTTTATGTTAAAGATCTTGAAAAACAAGCATTTTTTAATTTTTGTAATTAACATGTCCTCCTATTCGGGAAATACCCCCTCTTGTATGGCTGCTCAGCTCCTCAGGTCGGTTTAGTACAGATATTCAATCTTCATGTAGGCTGCCGCACTGGTTGCTATAGCTACAGCCCTGGCTTTACTGCAGCCCGTAGAGTCAGTAAACAGCCCTGAAATTTAAAATGAAAAAAAAAAAAGGACTGAGGTAAGATGAATCTATGTAGTGAGACAACCCCTTTAAAGGGGGTTTTCCAGCGTTTTTGATTCTTGAACACTTTAAAAAAGCATTTATATGTAAAAGTAAAGATATTCACTACCTTCATTGTTTTTTTCTTTTCCCCCTTATTCAAAATATATTTAAAATCAGGAAATTTCCCGGTTGTGGGAGGGCAGTAGTTCTCCTGCAGCTTTTTCCTACAAGTTCCGAATCCTTGCAGTTACAATCTAGGATTCTGGCACCCACGCCTTTCCTAATAGCGTGTTTATTTCCTTTTCAGCTGTACACCTTTGCCCCTGATCTTGCTACACTTCACTCCCGGTTTTTCTGAGCAGTGTGTGTAGCAGTCACGATTCGTTTTTAAAATGGTAAAAAGACATTCTTTCCTTATCCTAATTTATGTAATACATGTTAAAATAAAAAAATTCATTTGGTTTATATATTTTATGTATGTGCTGTCACCGAGGTACACAGCTACCCCCTCTTTTACAACTGCTGTGAAAATGTGGCTTTACCCAGATTTCGTTCACTGGATAGCCTATCTAGATCCGAGGAAAGGGGGGTGATGTCAAACCCCCCCAAAAAAAGGTTTTGATCAAGGAAAGCTGTGGTGCTGTAGGAGATGTGGATCTCCCTGCACCCCGTGATTTAGGCAGTATCTCTGACATTTTTACCCTGGGGCCACTATTTTTTCTGACTGCTGGTGGATAATCTCAAAGGTCCTAATGCAAATTCAGCCAATCAAAGAATGCAAGTCTTCTGACCAGGTGAAAAGGTCTATTTGGCAAATTTATCAAAAAAGACCTCTCCTCCTATCACTGCACAATAATGAAGGCAGCTAGACTCTAGCAGTAATGAGTTAATATGGACACATAGTTATCACTGTATGGGTCCATATGTATAACACCCTCTCTTGCAGCTCTGTACATTACATTACATTCCTGTCAGCACCTCACTAGAGGGAGCCAGCTCTTCTCTGCTCAGGTCATACAACTACAGGGGAGTATTTCTGAGCTGAGCCTGGCTTCAAAGCCACACCAAGTGAGGACAAAATGTCCATAGAATCAGAAGAAAAGCCATGTGATCAGGGGACGTCACAGGGTATTGAGGAAGTAGGAGGAATTGGATTAAAGGGCTCTATGCCTGGTTTTGCAAAGCGGAGCAGGTAATGAGTATCAGTTACAAAGTTCTGTATAATTAAGTTGTGAGCTCTATAACAAATAAGATAGTCCCGGAGAACCCCTTTAAAATAAAAAAAAATAGTAACTGTATGGACACAACAGTCATGCGACCACCACCATACATCATGTGACCCCCTGGCAGTCAGCAGTAGTGTTACATGACATCTATCAGGTGACTGAAAAGTAATAATGGAAGACTTGTTATTAATATGCTTATCCCAACCACTTTTTCACTTAGTGTATTTACTTATATAACTGTTGTCTCTCCAGCTGATGTCATATTGTTAATAAAGTTAACTGTAAAAAAAAAGGCAGAAAGTAGAGAAATTCTGTTCCACAATAAACAACTGTTACCTGGATACCAGGGGTCACATGACCTGTGTGGTGGTCACATGAATGCTTTGTCTATTCCATTACTCTATGGCAGCCATTACTATGGACAGAAATGTGTAAGATACCATTTTTTTCTAAATAGGGGTCCAGGAAAAGAAGTTTAAATACATGAATAATGAAAAACTGTAAGATTTCATAAAGTGGGCAACCCCTTTAATGTCAAGCAGATCGGGAATCAGTAACAAAACATACTGCAGTGTATTTGAGGGAACCCGTCAGGTGGTTTATGATTCCCTCTCTGAGAGCAGGATATAGTATTGGGAAAGAGGCTAAACTCTGAAATATAAGAGTAAATGTGCCGGATTTCTGAGTAAAAAGCAGAGAAAAAAGAAAAACAGAAAGTGAAAGTGCTGCTGACCCCGCCCACATACAGTGATTGACAGTTTGCTCTCTACAAACACTACTATAGGGAAAGCTGTGAACCACTATATGCAAGCAGGACTTTCTCTTAAAGAAGTTGTCTAGTGATTTTTTTACTATACTGCTACCAATCTAAACTAAAAAAAAAAAAACTTATACTTGATGTGAACAGGATTTAACTGCTGCAGTGGTCAACTGCCATGCGCTGACAAGAGAACCTGTCACGTAGGTTATGCCTGCCTCTCTGAGGGCAGCACAAGCTAGTGTCAGACCTGCTGTTTCCAGCGCTGTGTCCCTTATTCTGTAAGACGCAGCAGTTTTAGAGCATTTACCCCTCAAATCTTATTCATGAGCAGGTGTTAGCCCCGCCCACCAAAGGATAACCCCGCCCACTGACAGTTATTCAATGTTTTCCCTATTAAAATAATAGGTTTATCAGTTGAGGTGGGCGGGGCTAGCCTCAGGTGCGCGGGGTATGAATTAAACGGACTCTTTTTATGACTCTTCTGGCTGAAAACTGCAGATTTGAGCACTAAATGCTCTAAAACTCCAGCACTTTTCAGAATAAGGGTCAAAGCGCTGGAAAAAGCAGTTGATTTTTTTCTTTTTTACCCTCAGCCAGGGGGGCAAAAACTATGTGACAGGTTCTCTTTTGGAGCGGTGATGTCACATGACCGCTTGAGCCAGTCAGCAGCTGCAGTGGAGACATCCTGTTTGGCCAGGAGCAGGAAGAAAACAGAAGAGCAGGGAGATATGTCGCAGAGCCAGTGCTGGAACCAAGCTGAGGAGGAAGAAGGGGATTCATTTTTTAGGGCAGCAATACCTTATTATTAAAGGGGTTATCCAGGAGATTAAAGATTTCACAGAACACTATAAACAGCATTTATATGGAAAAGTAAAGATATTTCACTTCTTTGATGTGTTTCTGTTCTTTTGCTTCCTCATTTCATCTATTATAAGATCCACTTTTTGTAGTGAAACGTCCTGCTTGTGGGAGTGTCAACAGTTATCCAGCATCTCCTTCCTACAACTCACAGACTGCAGTGCAGTCTCGGTCTTTTTGCCACAGTTATCACTGCTAGGGTCTATGTGCTGACACTAGTGTGTAATCCCCCCAGCTCTATCCTTGCTGTCATAATGATAATAGTTAGGACTCATGAGTCATTGTATAAACTGTACAGAGCTGCAGTCATTATTTTCATGACAGTAGGACACAACCCCCCAGCTCTGAACTGCTGCCCTCTGTTCTTATTACTCTTAGTAAGTCCTTACAGCAGATAAACAGCTTTCCCTCCCCTGTAATTACTCTAATGACATTATTTCTATTTACTTGCAAACTACAGGCCGGAAAGAGTGGATACTGCCAGATTGTTCTCTGCACAGGTCACGCCCACAACAGGGGAGTGTTCCTGAGCTGAGCGTGGCTTTAAAGCACACTCAATGAATGACAACAAAATGTTCACTGAGGCAATGTGATCAATGAGCATCAGGTGATTTGCAGGGGATATAGGGGAGATGAGGAGAGGGCTCTTTGCCTAAACTGCAAAACCCCTTTAACATTGCGCTATGTGAATAGCGCTGACAACTTGTGGGCTTCGCCCATCTCCACCCTCTTTTCACTTCTCATGATACCTTTGCAACACCGGCAAGTGATGAAACATCTCACAGGCAGAGGACGGCATGCTTTGCCAATTTTTGGTGCAGTTGAAGACAAATACTGGCAAGAACCTCTTAGTGAAGACCAATCTACAATATGGATTTCAGATTTTCCTCTGTAAAATCCCTTCATCTATGGCAATGTTCTCACACAGCGATGTGGCCTAAACCCCCCCTATGCACCGTAAATTTGACCACTGGAAAATTTTGCAGCAAATAAGGGCAAAACAGGCAACAGTTTGGCAACTGAGCATTAAAAAATCCCTTGTGTAACTTGTGCTGAAAAACTGTGACTACTCCGCTGCATGTGAACACAGGCTAAGGGCTGATGTGTGCAGTGCATGTGAATGAGCACTCTCCGGCCAATCAGAAGACACGCGACCGCCTTGGTGAATGCCAGCAGTTACTGGGATGAATGTGGCGCTCGGAGAGCTGTAACCTGCACTGAGAAACTGCGACTATTCCACTGCATGTGAACACAGCCCAAGGACTGATGTGCGCGGTGCATGGAAATGAGCACTCTCCGGCCAATCAGAAGACACGCGACCGCCTTGGTAAATCCCACCAGTTACTGGGATGAATGTGGCGCTCGGAGAGCTGTAACCTGCACTGAGAAACTGCGACTATTCCACTGCATGTGAACACAGCCCAAGGACTGATGTGCGCGGTGCATGGAAATGAGCACTCTCCGGCCAATCAGAAGACACGCGATCGCCTTGGTAAATCCCAATGGTATGACTGTGGCGCTCGGACAGCTGTGCCACTAACATGAGGAAAGGCTTTCAGAAGACGAGGGTCTGGTATCTGCTGGTGATGTGCAGTTTCGTGAGACACTTTCTCTTTCCTAGAAACCTGCAGTGACTCATGTTTCCTATCACTGAAGATCTGTCCAGCTTTCCTGTCACCCTGATCCTACCACGTCATGACAGCAACCTATGAGGCGCCCCCTGCCGTGCAGCCCCCGTGTCAGGGAACGCTGCGACTTCTAGTTCCAAAACAGCTAAAGCCGCCCTCATCCCAGTTTGCCTTATCTAAGGCCTCCTACTAATAGGAGAACATGTTTCCTCTGGAACTCTAGCGCCATATACACATACAGCGATACAATTCGGCTGCGTTCTTTCGCTGCCGGTACAGAGTACAGGGGACTTCTAGGGGACTCACCAGAGGCAACCACGCATGCGCCGACAAGTATCACCTCTCGCCAGTAATTACCGATGACGCGCACTTGTCAGACGCATGCGTCGTAACTACAGGGAATCACGCATGCGCAGTTACACTCCCGGCTGTTCCATGAATGGGAGGTGACGTTAGTGCCTCCCGCTGAGTAGTAAATCACGGCTGCTCCGTCGTGACGACAGGTTGCAAGTTACTTAGAAGTGTATTTAGGTTGTTTCTTACATAAAGTGCTCGGGAGGAGAAGAACCCTCCATAGTGGACAGGTGCAGCTAGTTAGGTCACACTGCATGTTAGAGCTTGTGTTCACACTTAAAAAACGCATCAAAACTGCACCTATAAATGTTTTCATGTGTG
This sequence comes from Phyllomedusa bahiana, assembly GCA_025379985.1. Taxonomy (NCBI): domain Eukaryota; kingdom Metazoa; phylum Chordata; class Amphibia; order Anura; family Hylidae; genus Phyllomedusa; species Phyllomedusa bahiana. The sequence continues at coordinate 39,273 of JAODAL010029311.1, forward strand.
AAAAACAACATAGCCGATTGCCACACTGCAAAAACGTGCTGGAAAGGCAATTTTTATCACAACACAACTATGTGCATGGACCCTAAAGGCATGTTCACACGGCTTAAAATGGGCCGTATTTCGGTCCGTAATTACGCGCCGAAGTGCGCCAATTACGGGCTGAAAACGGCCCATTCATTACGGTAATTCACAGTTCTCATAGAGAACTATGGATTATGTCTCGTCTCGCCGGGCGGGGAGATAATTGACATGTCACTTTCTAGCGGCGTATACGCGCCGCTAGCAGTGATTGTCTATGGGCCGGCGAAGTTGCCGACCCCCCGCTCACTCCCCCGCTCCCGTCCACATGGCGTAATTGCGGGGCGAAATTACGCCCCGCAGTTAAGCCGTGTGAACATAGCCTTAGGGTCGGATGTATGAAAAACGTCTAGGTCTAAAATTCACTTTGTTGCCTATAGCAACCAAACAGCGCCCCTTTCATATATGAAATTAAAGGGGCACTCTGGTTGCTATGGGCAACAAGGAGAGTTTTAGATCTGGACAGTTTCCATACATATGACCCTATGTGTAATCACGCTTAAAGGGGTTTTGCCACAAAGTAAAATTGACGTGGGAAGCTTGCAAATTAAATAATAAACATTTTCACCATTCATTATTATTCAAAATTCTGTAGCATTTTTGTTTTAGCTGCTCCCTTAATGATCCATAGTGTACAACTCATCTCCACGGGACGTGACCAGGGACAAGAGCTCATCAGTCCATTCATTTAGACACCACAGCCATGATTGTCAAAAATTCTAAAGGGGTTTTAAACAGCTGGGACCGGGACCAACCCTCAGGTTGCCCAGGTTTACCTGTGCATTGAAGTGGGCGAGTGAAAATTGTCCATGTTCCTTGGGGGCCGTTACACGGCTTTTTTGGCTGATTCCAGCCTATGCGCGTGTATTTGCGCTGCGTACGGATGGAATCCTTTTTGCCGTCATTACGGTAATCCACAGTTTTATAGAGAACTATGGATTCCGTCTCTCCCCCCCGTTTGGCGAAAAACCCGAGGGGGGGAAAAGTGCATTTTTCATTACCCCAGGGGGGATACGCGCCGTGGATAATAAAAAGTCTATGGAGGGCGGGCAAGAAAGGGGGGGTCCCCCAAACAGTGCACGTCATTGGCCCAACCTGTCTGTCGTGCTCCTTTACTCTCCAGAAGCGGAGGGTTTGGGGCTTTGCAATTGGCCTTTTTCCCAACATGGTGTGCTGTTTTACTCCATTAATGCAAGCAAGTTGGGCACATGCAACGTTATATATTTTAAAGGATTATCAATAAATTGATTTTTTTATAACATTCCGCTTTATATTTCTTGTATAATGAAAACCTAATTACAGAAATGGAATTTTTCCAAAACCCCCAAAGTCCTAGAAAAATGGCTGAAGATCCAGATTAACATCTTTTATGTAAAAAATCAGGAGAGTGCCGAAGCTGGAAAACATTTTTTTTATTGAGGACAGGAGTTTTTTTTGGGCATGTGTTTCTAACAATGTATTTGAAAAAAAATGGGTCCTTCATGGTGCCCCCAAAGGGGCCGCCACCTGGCACATTAAAAGGGGAGTAAAAGACTGTATGTACAAAAGGCGCTTCCCAGGGCCGGGCCCAAACACTGCATGCACTTCACTAAACATGTTAAAAAGCAGTACAGGGGCATGTAGTACTGCCTTAAGTAGAGAGGGGGCAAAAAACCGCCCCAAACATGCATGCACCTAATAATACATGTAAGGAGGGATACAGGGGCATGTAGTCTTCCCTGTTCAGTAGAAGGCGCTTTCTAGACCGCCAAACACTGATTAACCCATAATAAAATTTTAAAGCAGTACGGGGCATGTAGTACTTACCACGTAAAAGGGGGTGTACTAAAACCGCCATCACGCAAAGCAATTTATAATTTAAAGTAAGGGGCAGTACAGGACATTTTAGTAATCACTTTTCGTAGAGAAGGGGCTATAGACCGCCAAACACTGCATGCAAACCCCACTTAAAACTGTAAAGCAATACAGGGCAATGTAGTACGGGCCCCGTAGAGAAAGGGTATAACCCCAATCACTGCATGCACCTCACTAATACATGTAAGAGCAGTACAGGACATGTAATACCGCACTGTAGAGAGGCGATACTAGACCGCCAATTACTACATGCACTGCACTGATACATGTAAGAGCAGTACAGGACATGTAGTACCACATTGTACTGTAGAGAGGCGCTACTAGACCACCAATCACTGCATGCACCTCACTAGTAAATGTAAGAGCAGTACAGGACATGTAGTACTGCACTGTACTGTAGAGAGGCTACTAGACCCCCAATCACTGTATGTACTGCAGTAATACAGAGGTTTTACAAGTAAAATGTTTGTGAAAATTTATATGATCTTCTATTAATCACATAAGCTGCAGATCGTCAGTGTCTGTGACATTGTATGGCAAATATGGCTTCAAGGTCCAATGTCCAAGAAATTGTATGATGAAAGTGTTGTATCCCAAGGCCATTGTAATTTAAAGGGGATGTATCGCTTCATCAGTTCGGCTGTTTTCTTGTAGCTTGGTTTTCTCAGTTCCTGAAGTCCAGGGGCCTTTCTTCCCCTCCCAGTTGGGTGTTTCTTAACTGAAGGGGAATGACATCATCCCCCCCCTTCACTGTTCATGCTCGCTCCCGAGTCAGTGTGTTCTTCCCCCCCTCTTTGTCTGAGTCCACATGTCACTGTGTCGTTCCTCTCCCTATGCAGTCTTATTTTGTAAGAGTTGTTTGTTTACATGTCAAAGCCGTGCATTCAGTCTAGACCGACTTCTATGAACTCAGAGCACTGATCTCTTCTCCTCTCACAGCTGGAGATTTGTTACAGTTGAATCCAGTCTTCTATGAATTCATCCAGAGCAGCACAGATCTGTCTCCCTTCTATGTTTCCTTGCAGCAGCATTAGGCACTGAGGCACAATTCTGCTGTTTTCTGATTGTAGAAGCAGCTGCAGTGTCACTGTGTTTCTGCCGGCTGTGCAGAGTGAAATTGTTACAGACCCCTTATTCTGAGTGAGAGAGGCAGGAATGCACGCTCCCGTGAATACGATCGGGGGCCAGACAGAATGTAAATTAATAGAGCCGTCAGCCAATGAAATTAAAGGAGGTGGAATCCGACCGGCACTGGGGAACAACGTTTACAGAAAACAAAGATAAGACAGTGAAAACAAGACAGCTTTGCAAATGACATCCAATTGCAAAGTTGCTTGTTTTCACTGTCCCCTTATTCTGAAGACCATTTAATGAAATGATACAACCCCTTTAAGGGACCTCTAATAATATTGTAGAACATTGTACATGTGATTGGGCCACCTAGTGGTCAAGTTTCTCAGGGGGATCAAAAATAAAAGTAAAGCAAAAAGTTTTACAATTTTACAATTTCAAAAAAAACATCAAACATTGGTATCACTGAGGCTGTAAAACTCAGATCTATTAAAATAAAAAACAATTTTCCTCCAAAATTTATCAAAATGATACCAATAAAAATAAAATTTCAACACACAAAAAATGAGTCCTTATTCAGGTCCATAGATTAAAAACCAAAAAGAATGTGTTGTTCGCAGGAAATGGAACAAATTTTAAAAATGGAAAAAGTTTCTCTACACATTTATGTCATTTATATCAAACAGTGAACTCTAGAAACACAAAACCCCCACACATGCATTTGTGTTTTTTTTCATGATCCACTCTAAATATTTTGGGGATTTGTCAGTACATTACATGGTACCGTCAAAGGCATAATTAAAAAAAAACTACATGTTGCCCTGCAAAAAACAAGCCCTTAGATGTCTATGGAAACACAAAAATAATAACAAAAAAAGTTATGGCTCTTGAGAGGCAGGGAGGAAAAAACAACACAACGAAAAAAATTGGTGGCGGTGTTACAAGGTTAAACCTTGTTATAACCCAGAACTATATAATGCACTTTCTGATGTCATTAACAAGTCAATGAGAGGAAATTCCTAATTGGTTCTTTCCTCTGCTTTTGGTTTGGGAAATACTACATTGTGTTATTTCATCATACATATGCACAACTAGGATATAGTGCTCAAGTCTTCTGTCTTTAACTTTCTGCTTATGTGGGGTTTGTTTTACCTCCCCGCCTTCCAAGAGCCAGAACTTTTTTACTTTTCTGTCTACAAAGCTTATATTTAGCAGGATAAGCAATGTGGACAAGAGCCATGCCCTCTATGCAGCTGTCAATGACCGCACAAGGTACCAGCAAGCCTATGTGCCCATTGGCCGCTGCGTAGGGGGTATGCTTCTTGTCCACCTCAAAGCCGCACCATGTATTCCTAGCCACAATGGTATAACTCACTGTATCCTATATTATACGAGGCACCAAAAAAAAAGCATTGTGAGGTGGAACAAGAAAAAAACAAAATTGGGTCACTTTTTGGGGGTTTCATTTTTATGAAGTTTACTGTAATTTGTTTTCTTTATTATGCAGGTCGGTACAATTCCGTCAATACCACATTTATATACGGGTAGTCCCCAGGTTACGAACGGGATAGGGATTGTAGGTTTCTTCTTAAGTTAAAGTTGGAACAGGTAGATTTAGTAAGTGTAACTCCAGCAGAAAAAGTTGTTTTTTAGTTTTGGATAGTGCAGGGAAGAGTTTTTACATTTGATTTGCTGTTTGTACCCCTGTTAAGTCGATTTCACCTCATTTTCTTATTATGTGCTGCTGGGCATGCTGGAACTTGTCATTTCCAAAAGCTCTTCTGCTGTGGAACATGGAACTACATGTGCCAGCATGCCACATAAGTCTCCGTTTGTAACTAGGGGACAGATGTAAGTCGAAAGGTTGTAAGTCAGGGACTGACTGTAGTTTTACTGCTTTAAAAAAAAACTGTAAAAAAGTTTTTATTTATTTTGTAGCACCATTTTCTAGAACATTGGCCTCGATTAAATAATGTTTTTCCACTAGAAAAGGGTCTCAAAATTCACCAAAATAAACACACTGATACAGAGAAAGCTGTTGATCACTGTGGGTGTGGGTGTGGAAAGCAGGACTCCCACTGTGTCTTAAGGAGTCCAATCAGTATTTTCTCCGTTCCAAATCATATAACTCTATATATACCAACATGAGCTCAGCTTCCTCTCATCAATCACATCCTGCTCTTATAGATCAACAGAGCTCAGCTTCTCTCATCTACACATCCTTGCTCTTTTTTTTTATAGATCAAGAGCTCAGCTTTTCACCCTCTATCACACCCTAGCACTTACATATCACAGAGCTCAGCTCTCTCCGCTCTATCACACCTCTCTTATAATATCACAGAGCTCAGCTCTACTCCTCTATCACATCCTTCACTTATATATCACGAGCTCACTCCTCTCGCCTCTATCACATCCTGCTCTTATATATCACAGAGCATCAGCTTCCTCTTCCTCTATCACATTCCTTCTTCTTATATAACACCATGAGCTTCAGCTCTCTCCTCTATCACTCCTGCTCTTATATATCAACAGAGCTCAGCTTCTCTCCTCTATCACATCCATCTCTTATATCACAGAAGCTCAGCTTCTTCTCCTCTATCACATCCTAGCTCTTAATATCAACAGAGCTCAGCTTTCTCTCCTCCTATCACATCCTTCTCTGTATTATAACACAGAGCTCAGCTTCTCTCCTCTATCACATCCTGCACTTATATATCACAGTGCTCAGCTTCTCTCACCTCTATCACATCGCTCTTATAATATCACAAGCTCAGCTTTCTCTCCTCTATCAATCCTCTCTTAAAATCCAGAGGCTCAGCTTCTCTCCCTCTATCACATCCTGCTTTATAATATCACAGTGCTCAGCTTCCTCTCCTCTATCACATCCTGCTCTTATATATCATCAGAGCTCAGCTTCTCTCCTCTATCACATCCTGCTCTTATATATCACAGAGCTCAGCTTCCTCTCCCTTTAAAACATATCCTGCTCATAATATCACAAGCCTCCAGCTTCTCTCCTCATATATCACATCCTGCACTTATAATATCACAGAGCTCATCTTCTCGCCTCTATCAATCCTTCCTCTAATATATCATAGAGCTCAGCTTCTCTCCACTATCACATCCTGCTCTATATAATATCACAGAGCTCAGCTTCTCTCCTCCATCACATCCTGCTCTTAATATATCCAAAGAGCTCAGCTTCTCTCCTCTATCACAACACTCTATATATAACACAGAGCTCCAGCTTCTCCTCCTCTATCCCATCCTCGCTTATATATCACAGAGCCAGCTCCTCTCCCTCTACACATCCTGCTCTTATATACACAGAGCTCCACTTCTCTCCTCTATACATCCACTCTTATAATACACAGAGCTCAGCTCCTTCCTCTATCACAATCCTGCTCTTATATATCACAGAGCTCACTTCTCCTCCTCTATCACAACCTGCTCTTATATAACACAGAGCTCAGCATCTCTCCTCTATCACATCCCTGCTCTTATATATCACACCAAGATCTCAGCTTCTCTCCTCTATCACATCCTGGCTCTTATATATCACAGAGCTCAGCTTCTCTCCTCTAGCACAACCTGCTCTTATAAATCACAGAGCTCAAGCATCTCTATCACATCCTGCACTTATATATCACAGAGCTCAGCTTCTCTGCTCTATCAACATCCTGCTCTTATATATCACAGAGCTCAGCTTCTCTCCTCAATCACATACTGCTCAAAAATATCACAGAGCTCAGCTTCTCTACTTCCTATCACATCCTGTTCCTATATATCACAGAGCTCGCTTTCTCCTTCCTATATCACATCCTGCTCTTCATATATCACAAGAGCTCAAGCTTCTCATCCTCTATCACATCCTGGGGGCTCTTATTTTATCACAGAGCCTCAGCATCACTCCTCAATCACAACTCCTGTTTCTTTATATATCACAGCACAGAGCACAGTTCCTCTCCTCTATCACATCCTGCTCTTAATATCACAGAGCTCCGCTCTCACCCTCTATCACATCCTGCTCTTAAACAAAAAAAAAAATTAAAAATAATAAAAAAAAAAAAAAACAAAAAATAAATAATAATCCTACTACGCTCAGCTTCTCCCACCTCTATCACATCCTCTCTTATATAATCACAGAGCTCAGCTTCCCTCCTCTATCAATCCATCCCGCTATTATATCACAAAGCTCAGCTTCTCTCTCTCTATCACATCCTGCTCTTATATATCACAGAGCCTCAGCTTCTCCCCTCTATCCTTCCTGCTCCTTATATATCACAGAGCCAGCATTCTCTCCTCTATAACATCCTGGCTCTTATATATCACAGATGCTCAGCTTCTCTATCACATCCGCACTTATTTATCACAGAGCCAGCTTCTATCCTCTATCACATCCTGCTCTTACATATCACTAGATGCTACCTCATAGTCTTCTCTCCTATATCACATCCTGCTCTTAAATATCACAGAGCTCATCTTTCTCTCCTCTATCAACATCCCTCTCTATTATATCACCGAGCACCTATCAGCTTCTCTCCACTATCCCATCCGCTCTTATATATCACAGAGCTCAGGCTTCTCTCCGTCTATCAACATCCTAGCTTCTATTATATCACAGAGCTAGCTTCTCTCCTCTAACACTCCTGCTCTAATTATCACAGAGCTCAGCGTCTCTCCACAATCACAGCCTGCTCTTATATATCAGCAGAGCTCCAACTTCTCTCCCGCTTTCACATCCTGCACACCTCTAATATAATCACAGAGCTCAAGCTTCTCTCCTCTATCCACATCCTGCTTTATGTATCACAGAGCTCAGCTTTTCTCCTCTATCACATCCTGCTCTATTTTATCACAGAGCTCAGCTTCTCACCACACACATCCTGCTCTAGTTATATCACAGGAGCCAGCTCTCGCCCTCTACTCATCCTGCTCTTATATATCACGAGCTCAGCTTACTCTCCCTCTATCACATCCTGCCTATATACACAGAGCTCCACTTCTCTCCTCTATCCAATCCTGCTCTTATATATCACAGAGCTCAGCTTCTCCTCCTCTATCATATCCTGCTCTTATATATCACATAGCTCATCTTCTCTCTCTATCACTTCCTGCTCTTATATATCACAAGAGCTCAGCTTCTCTCCTCTATCACATCCCGCTCTATATGTCACAGAGTCACTTCTTCTCCTCTATCACATCCCTGTTTCTCATATTCACAGAGCTCAGCTTCTCTCCTCTATCACATCCCGCTCTTAATAATCACAGAGCTCAGCTTCTTTCTCCACTATCAAATTCTCTGCTCTATATATCACAGAATACAGCTTACTCTCCTCTATCACATCCCGCTATTATAACACAGAGCTTCAGCTTCTCTCCTCTATCATCCATTCTGCTCTAATATATCACAGAGCTCAGCTTCTCTCCTCTATTCACATCCTGTTCTTCATATAATCAACACAGAGCTCCAGTTTCTCTCCTCTATCACACATCCTGCACGTTATATATCACAGACTCAGCTGTCTCTCCCCTCATCACATCTGCTCTTATATATCACAGAGCACAGCTTCTCTCCTCTATCGCATCCTGCCTCTTATGTATCACAGAGCTCACTATTCTCCTACTATCACACTCCTGCTCTATTTTATTTTTTATCAATCACAGACTCAGCTTTTCTCCTCTATCACATCCCTGCTCTATTTTAACACAGACTCACTTTCTCTCCCTCTAGTATCATCCAGCTCCATAATATAACACAGAGCTCAGCTTCTCTCCCTATCGACATCCTGCTTCTTATAAATCACAAGCTCAGCATTCTCTCCTCCAATCACATGCTGCTCTAATATATCACAGAGCTCAGCTTCTCTCCTCTATCACATCCTGCTCTATATATCACAGAGCTCAGCTCTCTCCTCTATCACATCCTGCTCTTATATATCACAGAGCTCAGCTTCTCTCCACTATCACATCCTGCTCTTATATATCACAGAATTCAGCTTCTCTCCTCTATCACATCCTGCTCTTATATATTACAGAGCTCAGCTTCTCTCCTCTATCACATCCCGCTATTATATCACAGAGCTCAGCTTCTCTCCTCTATCACATCCTGCTCTTATATATCACAGAGCTCAGCTTCTCTCCTCCTATCACACCTGTTCTATATATCACAGAGCTCAGTTTCTCTCCTCTATCACATCCTGCTCTATTATAATCACAGAGCTCAGCTTTCTTCTCCCTTCTATCAAATCTGCACTTAAATATCACAGACTCACTCCTCTATCACATCCAGCACTTAATATATCACAGAGCCTCATCTTCTCTTCCTCTATCACACTCCTGCTCTTAAATATCACAGAGCTCAGCTTCTCTCCTCTTTTCAACATCCTGCTCTATATATCACAGAGCTCACTTCTCTCTCATCACACTCCTGCACTCATTATAATCACAGAGCCAGTTTCTCTCCCGCTATCACATCCTGCACATATATATCACAGAGCTCAGCTTCACCCTCTATCAATCACATCCTGGGCTCTTTATATATCACAGAGCTCAGCTTTCTCTCCTCTATCACATCCAGCTCTTTATATATCACAGAGCTCAACTTCTCCTCCTCTACACATCCTGCCCGTATAGATCACAGAGCTCAGCTTCTCTCCTCTATCACATCCCTGCTCTTATACATCACGAGAGCTCAGCACTTACCTCTATCATATCCTGCTCTTATTAACACAGATTCAGCTTCTCTCCTCTATACATCCTGCTCTTATATATCACAGAGCTAAGCTTCTTCTCTCCACTATACACATCCTGCTCTTATATAACACAGAATTCAGCTTCTCTCCCTCAATCACATCCTAGCTCTTATATATTACAGAGCTCAGCTTCTTTCTCTTCCTCATCACATCCCGCTATTATACTCACAGAAGCTCAGCTTCTCTCCTCTATCACTCCTGTTCTTATATATCACAGAGCCTCCAGTTTCTCTCCTCTATCACATCCTGCTCTTATATATCACATAGCTCAGTTTTCTCCCCTCTATCACAACCTGCTTCTAATATATCACAGAGCACAGCATCTCTTCCTCTATCACATCCTGCTCTAAAATACACAGAGCACAGCTTCTCCTCCTCCTCTACACACATCCGCTCTAATATATGACAGATCTCAGCTTCTCTCCTCTATCACATCCAGCTCTTAAATATCAAAGAGCTCAGCTTCTCCCTCCTCTATCACATCCTGCTCTTATATATGACAGAGCTCAGCTTCACTCCTCGATCACATCCTGCTCTTAATATCACAAGTCAGCTTTTATTCTCTCCTCAAACAAATCCTGCTCTTATATATCACAGAGCTCACTTCTCTCCCTCTATGCACATCCTGCTCTTATTTATCACAGAGCTCAGCTTCTCTATCACATCCTCGTCTTATATATCACAGAGCTCCACTTTCTCCTCTATCACATCCTGCCTCTTACTAGAACACAGAGCTCAGCTCTCTCCCTCTATCACATCCTGCTCTATAATACTCACAGAAGCTCAGCTTCTCTCCACTTAATCAACATCCTGCTCTTATATATCACTGAGCTCAGCATTTCTCTCCCTATCACATCCTGCTCTATAATATCTACAAGAGCTCAGCTTCTCTCCTCTATCACATCTGCTCGTCAATATCACTAGAGCACATCTTCTCTCCGCTATCACATCCTGCTCTTAAAATCACAACTCATCTTTCTCCTCCTCAATCCACATCCTGCTCATAATAATTCACAGATTTAGCTTCTCCTCCACTATCATATCCTGCTCTTATAATACCACAGAGCTCAGCTTCTCTCCTCTATTCACATCCTGCTCTTATATATCTACAGAGCTCAGCTTCTCTCCTCTCCTCTATCACAACCTGCACTTATATATCACTGAGCTCAGCTTCTCATCCCTCTATCACATCCTGCACTTATATAACCACAGAGCTCAGCTTCTCTCGCCTCTATCACAAAGCTCCTGCTCTTATATATCCACAGAGCTCATCTTCTATCCTCTATTACAACCTTGCTCATTAAATATCAAGAGCTCAGCTTCTCCTCCTCTATCACATCCCGCGCTTATACATCACAACCAGGCTCATCTTCTCTCCGCTATCACATCCCGCTCTTATATATCAGACAGAGCTCAGCTTCTCTCCTCTATCACATCCTGCTCTTATAATACACAGAGCTCCGCTTCACTCCTCTATCACATCTGTTCTTATATATCACACCAGAGCTCAGTTTCTCTCCTCTATCACAGTCCTGCCTCTTATATAACACAGAGCCTCAGTTACTCTCCTCTATCACATCCTGCTCTTATATATCACAGAGCTCAGCTTCATTTCTCTATCACATCCTGCTCTTATATATCACAGAGCTCGAGCATCTCTCCTCATCACATCCTGCACCTTACATATCACAGAGCTCAGCTTCTGTTCCTCTATTGATCCCTCTTATATAATCACAGAGCTCAGCTTCTCTCCTCTATTCACATCCTGCTCTTGTATAACACGAGCTCCAGCTCACTAACACATCCTGCACTTATAAATCACAGATCTCAGCTACTCTACCTAATCACATCCTAATCTTATATATCACAGAGCTCAGCTTCTCTCCTCTATCACATCCCGCTCTTATATATCACAGAGCCAGCTTCTCTCCTCTATGCACATCCTGCCTCTATTATAACACAGAGCTCAGCATCTCTCCTCTATCACATCCTGCGCCTCATATATCACATAGCTCAGCTTCTCTATCACATCATGCTCTTATATATCACCAGCTCCACTTCTCTCCTCTTCACATCCTGCTCTTATAATATCACAGAGCTCATGCTTCTCTCTCTCTATCACATCCTGCTCTTATATATAACAAGTCATCTTCTCTATCACATACTGCTCTATATATCACAGAGCTCAGCTTCTCTCACTCTATCACAACATGCCTGCTCTTAAATATCACAGAGCTCATCTTCTCTCCTCAATCACAACTCTACTCTATAAATCACAGAGCTCACTTCTCTCCTCTATCACATCCCGCTCTTATATATCCACAGAGCTCAGCTTCTCTCCACTAATCAACATCCTGCTCTTATATGATCACATAGCTCAGCCTCTCCTCTATCACATCCTGCACATTATATATCACAGAGCTCACTTCTCTATCACATCCTGCTCTTGATCTAATCACATAGCTCAGCTTCGTCTCTCCTCTATCACACATCTGCTCTTATATAACACTGAGCTCAGCTTCTCTCCTCTATCACATCCTGCTCTTATATATCACAGAGCTCAACTTCTCTCCTCTATCACATCCTGCTCTTATATTCACAGAGCTCAGCTTTCCTCTATCAATCCTGCTTTATATATCACAGACTCAGCTTTCTCTCCACATCCTGCTTTTATTATATCACAGAGGCTCAGCTTCTCTCCCTATCACACCCGCTCTTTATATCACAGAGCTCAGTTCTTCCCCCCTATCAATCCTGCCTTAATACACAAAAGCTC
>JAODAL010029312.1:0-51802 GCA_025379985.1 Phyllomedusa bahiana
TAGAGTTTTTTTTTGGGGCCCCATCCCAGTGCTGTAAAAGACTACCAACACACAACTCTTGCCCTCTTCCTTTTGCTTTCTCCCTTTCAGACCCACCATGCCTAGCTTCCCACCCAGGGTTTCCCCTGCTTCCCTATGGCCTAGTCCAAGCCTGGCTCCAGCCACCGCCTGTGCAGGGAGCAGTAGTGCAGCCTCTTCTTAACCAGGATCAGTCGGGGGTCCCCCAATCTTATCCTAGGAATACACCATCACTTTATTAGATGGGAATACCCCTTTAAGAAACCCCCAGTTCATAATGACAGCTCCTGTCTTGAAATGCTGGGACTTTTAGTTCTGTCCCAGCGGGAAGCCAACAGGTCGCTTGTCTGACGTTTCATTTTTGCACAAGGTTCTCTAATGCAGCCGTCAACTTTAATACTTGTAAAACATATAAAAGTCGTGTTTGCAGCGCGAAACGGAGGAGAACGTGGCCAGAAAATGATAATGTAGAGCGGAACAGGAGGTTGGGGGAAGGGGAGTCAGCCGCAGCCCGCAGCCCTCAACACTGCTCTGTCTCCTTCAATCTTATCTAGCTATACCAGCCCTGGGTCCCTGCGCAAGCAGCTATCACGTGGCTCTGCAGGCCCGCTGTGCAAATAGTACATAGGGAATTCATTCATTTGTAGCACTGGAGTAGCTGGAGGAGTCGCAGAGGCTGCAGTCATAATTACACCCCTTTGCTTCGGGGACCTATAGGACTCTTACTTATAGGACATATGATTGATGCAGTCACATATACAACACTATTCATCACATGATACTTATGGCAGAGTGATGAATAGTGTGTATTAGGGCTTGTCCCCACTGCACGGGTTTTCGGAAGGTTTTTCAGGCCGCCTGAAAAAACGGCCGAAAATGAGCAGAACGGGGCTCTATGGAAAACCCGTGCAGTGGGGACTGCTGCACGGCGGTCCGGCGGTTTTTCCGCCCGCAAAACATTCTACAAGCACGATCTTCCAATCTGTGCTTGTGAAGGGGGAGGGCTCATCGCGGAGAAAAGCCGTCCGTGTGCACTGCACACAAACCGGATAAACCGACTGGTATTTGTCCTCTGCCGTGGGAACGCACCCTTAGTGGTCGGCAACACGTGGTTTGCAGGCTGAGAGTTGTCATTTCACAAACGCTGGTATACGTTGCCCGTCTGATCCACCTCTCTCCTCTGCCAATCCCTTCACTGGCTACCCACTGCCCGGCAAATTCAATTCGAGTTACTAACTTTGACCCACAAGGCTCTCCATAACCCCTCCATCTATCTCTGCCTTAGGGGACGTGCACACGGCAAAGTTTTCAGCCGGTTTTTCAGATGGTTTTCAGATATGAGAACCGACTGTCAACCACCCCCATAGACGTCAATAGATAATCTGAGCTGTAGTCTACACATCTAGAATTTTCTGATGGTCGGATTTCAAATCTGAAGACAGTCACAAAAAAAAATTTGGAACATGCACACTCTTCGCTCGGTTTTAGGGTGGAAAATGTACTGTTCAGTGTTAGGCTATGTTCACACGGCATAATTGCGCAAATACGCCGGGACTACGGGAGCTCGCGCCGACTTACGAGCTGAAATACGTCCCATTTTCACCCGTGTGAACATAGCCTTACGGGGGACAGCCAAATCGGTAAACTGCGGCCAGAAACCGTCCCCCAAAAGACAATAAAATACCGGTCGGATTCTTTCATCAGAATCCGACCAGTATTTTGTCAGTGCCGCGTAGCCGTACCCTAAGGGCGCGACACCACGGCACAGAGCAAAGACCGGTCGCATTATCCGTAAATAAAAACAAAACAACTCAAAATGGTGAAATTGGATTTTTTTTTCCCATTCCACAGCACAGAGAATTTTTGGGGGTTTGTTTTGCCAGTACATTTCATTGTATGGTAAATAGTACCATTAAAAACTGCATCTTGTCTCACAAAAAAAAAAGACGGCTATCTAGACAGAAAACTAAAAAAAAGTTATGGCTCTTGAAAAACGGTAAGGCAAAAATGAATGCAATGGGCCTTATGTATGAAAACTGTCTAGCAGTAAGACTGTCTTTGTTGCCCTTAGCAACCAACAGATAACCCCAAACGGGCCCAACCCCAATGGGGAAACCCCACAACCAATCAGAGCTCCTTCAACCAATCAGGGCCCAGAAAAACCAATCGGGGAAGCCCCCATAGCAACAAAAAAGAAGATAAAAATAGCAAAATCAAACAAAAAAGTCATAGCAACAAACCAAGTATAGCAACAAAACCAACCCATTTTAACAATCAGGCCCAAAAAAACAACCCAAATTCCCAAAGGGCCCACACAACCAAATCAAAGCTTTTTTTTTTTCTAGGCCTATATGAAAGGAAAAACTCTGATTGTCCAAAAAGCGATTGGTTTTTATAGGCTTGTTTGGGTTGCATGAGCCTGTTTGGTTGCTATGACCTTGGCGGTTGCTATGAGCTCGGGTGGTTGCTTGACTCTGTTGGGTTTTTGCTCTGGGTTTGATTGGTTTCTAGAACCTAGTTGCTATGGGTTAAAAGGGTTTCTATGGCATGTTTGGTTGTAGGGGAAAAAAAGACAGTCTCACGCTACTTTTAATACACAGGCCCATGTTAAAAAAGGGGGGGGTGAAAAACTTCCCTTAATTGTTCGAAAAATTATAGCTAAACATAACTAGATATAAAAGTATGGAAACTGCAACCCAACGAATGCAAAATTTTCCCAGAATGAAGAGTAATTTTTTTCCCAAGGATTAAGGAAAACAAAAAAAAAAAAAAAAAAAAAATTTTCCCCCCGCTTTTTTTCCTTCCTAAAACCGCTTGTTGGTTCTGTCGTTGCGCCGGGTTACCGTCCCTGATAGGACTCCGGGGGTTTCCCCACTTTTTTTCAACTTGACCTCATCTGATGCAGCGAGAACTGCACATCCAGCAATATTTTATCTGGAGCTATAAATATCCGCGCAGATTGTCGTCTAATCAGGGAGACGGCTCGAAACGTTGACGGGGGAGAACAGTTTTTTTGGGAAAAAAAAATTATTCCCGTCGTTTGTATAAATTGTTTTTTCCCATGGGATTAACGAGACCCAGCAGGGTTATCAGATCTTGTAGATCAAAAACATTAAAAATACAAAAGGTATTTCCCGGCCCAGGATAATAAAATTAAAAACCCAATAACAAAATTTTTGAAAATTTAAGGAACATTTTCTTGTCTAAGTAAAATTTTTTTGGCAAATTTCAGATACAGAGCTCCAAACCCCCTGATTACAGAGTTTAAAGGGTTTCTCACTACAAAGTTTATTTTCAACTATGGGGGACATAAATGAAGTTTTTTCCCAAATATTGCTTGGTATTTTTTTGTTTTTTTAAAGGAGTAAAAGGTTTTTAACATTTTCGGTTTTCCCACGTGATGACTGTGTACTTCTCCCCCCCCCCCCCCCCCCTCTGTTTGTTCTATTGTGCAGGGATGATGTCTTACACAGGCTGGCAGGGCACACAAACTCGGGACAGTGAAACTTGTTTTTTATCGATCTTTCAGAAAAAGACCGTAATTCTGCTTGTTTACTTTGCATTTCACCAAAGGGCCCCACAAAAACCCGGCCCTATTAATGGGGAATTTGGCTGGGTTCCTTTAAAAGCACGTAAACCCCCCGGTGCAGGGGGGGCCCGGGAGCCCGCCGACCCTTTACGCATTACTCCGGCGCTATTCGCCCCAGGTAATTGACATGTATTTTTTTTCCCGCCGTACAATCATCGTATTTTACAAGGGGGAGAGGAGGGGTAACCCCGTTTTTATGAAACTATGGATTTTCCTAACTTCGGCGACATCCGCCCCATTAAAGAAATGGGCAAATGCCGGGGTGAATTTGCCCGGGGGGAACATACCTAACTCAAAAAACTTTCCCTGGTCCGACAGCATGAGATTTATCTAATTAGCAAAAACGAATAAAGTTGAGCTTAGCTAATTACAGGCCTTACCAGGGAAATGAAGAGCAAAGCGCATTATTTATTCATGCATCCTATGAAACTTTGAATGAGACAACCCCTTTTAAGCAATGGCACATACAGTTTTTTTACAAATTTCCATCCACTAATAAAAAACAATCTGCGGTTTTTTTCACTCTGACATAAAAATTCAGAATAAACAAATTTAAGTCAATTAGGAACCCAATTTATTTTATTTGCCAAATGCCAAAAATAATGAGAGACAGAATTTTTTAAGGCAATTTTTTTATTTTTTTTGAAAAAGTCAAAAGTTTTCATACACTGGGTTACCTTTAAAAAATTTTGGGGACCCCTTTTTGATGATGTCTGTCTTTGGACACAAAAACGCATCAGAAGGGCTGTATGTTCCCCTGCTTGCAATGTAAAACATGTTCGGCGTTACAAGAGTGATCCTGTGCGTCTCTTGGGCTTTCGGATTCGTCCAAAAATTGAATGTAATTTTTGGCCCCAAAAAAACAGCAGATGCCCTATAATAAACTAAGGTCGCCCTGCAGCCAAAACACCAAACAAAACCCCCTACGTGTTGGATCCCTTTTTGGGCTAATTGACATTGCATTTTTTGGCATTTTTGGATCCAAAACAGATCCCAAAAACAGTTTTCCCCTAACCTCAGTGAAAAAATCCTTTAAGCATTCTCATCTCAAAAACTGTAAAGAAAATTTTTACCCCGGTCAAATTTTTTTGGCCCCGCATTTTCGCTGCGTTTGCGCTCTAAAGGGGGCCCTGTTTTACACGGCTTAAAAAAGGGCCAAATTTCGGGGGGCCCGTAATTACCCCCCAGAGGGGCGCAAAAAACGGGGGTGAAAACGGGCCCATTCCCCTTACGGTTTAAAACCCCCCAGTTCTCATAAGAACAGGGGGTAGCTCCTCTCCCTGCCGCAAAAATACGGCGAGCGGGGGGAGAAGTGACATTGAATTTCCAGCGGCATATACCAAAAACCCCTGGAAAATTTAAATCTATGGCCGGCGGGTGCTGGCCCCCCCCACCCCCCCCGCTCCCGCCCACGGCGTAATTCGGGGGGAATTAAAGTCCCGCAAAATTTTAAACCGGTTTTAACATGGCCTAATACGGGCAACAAACTTAAATTACCGGGAAATTTACATTCTCATAGAAAAACTAAGGAAAAACGCCCCCCTCCTTCCCGGGGTAAAATACAATTTGGGTTTTTACGCACGGGGAAAAAGTGCCCCGTCCCAATTTTTTCACTTTCGCTTACCCCCCCCGCGATAAAAAGAATGGCCCCATGGGGGCCCGCGGCTAAAACCGGGCCCCCCCACGTCCGGGAGTACGCGTCAAATTTACGGGACTCCCCCAAAAACACAGCGTAAAAGCCGGGGGTACTGTACACCCCACAATTTTCCCAAAGTGGAAAATACCTAACACCTATTCATTCGGTCCCCGCCCCCTGTTGCTTGTTCCCAGCGCATGCAAAGGGGGTATAAAGGGTTTTTTCCCTTAAAAAGGGGGTTTTCCCACCTTTTGACTTTTTATACGTATCACTAGGGAAAATTGCATTGAAGTCTAAGGGAGGTCCCTGTTCCCCTGTACCAGAAAATTCCATAGAACAAAAGAAGAGTCAAAAGCGAAGCCAACGGGTCCCTTTCTGAGCCCGTACCTTTCAGAGGTCCCCTTTCCCCCCTAAGGTTTTGGGGGCTCAGAATGAGACCTGCACCTAATTTAAAAACTTAATCCCTATCCTAAACGATAAGCCATCAAAAATCCCATTGGGGAACACAATATTTTAGGGAGAGCACCATAAAAAAAAAAGGGGGCCCCTTTAAGACCATCAATTGGGTCCCTGGAAAAAGCTCTAGGGAAAAAAAGCAGGGCTCTGTTGCCCCCAAAATTGGGAAATAGCCTTCCCCTTTCAGTTTACATCCGGGCCCATTTAAAAAGGGCCCTTTAGTATGACAAGGGATTTTTCAAGGGCCAAAACAGAAAAAGCTGTATAAAAGGGAAAAAGGGCACCCAAACTGCCGACAGCTGTTTTGGGGCGTTTGCCCTTATTAGTGGAGAACAGGGTTCTGTCTGGCTGGGTGAGAGGCCTTTGATGTAGCTCTAAGGTCTTAAAGTTTCTCCTTAAGGGGGCAAACCCAAAATTGTTAGGGAAAAATTTTAGGCTTGCCGTTTTCCCCGAAAAAAAATTAAAAAGAGCTCAGAGAAGAAAAACTAAAATCCCCTGGTGTCACCTTTTTGGGGGTAGCGTCCCTTGCATTTACTTCCAACCCCATTAAAAAAAAGCCCTTGGGTTTTTTAAACCCAAACCCCAAAAAATTTTTCATCAGATCATCCCAACCCCTGGACAGATATTTTCAAGGTATTTTCCCCTTGTTTAGGGGCAAAAGCGGATTTTGGCTGGGGGAAAAGGCCTTTTTGATTACCCCTAAAGGAAATTAAAGTTTCCCCCCTTAAAAGGGGGGTTTTCCCCCGATGTAATGTTGACCCGGGGGTCCTCCAAAATGGGTATTTAATCATTTTTCTAAATATATGAAAATTTAAAAAAGTGAAAACCCCGTGAGGGGCTAAAAGCCGACTAAATACCCTTAGTTTTCCCTTTTACAGTTTAACATTAAAACCCGACCCAGGAAACTAAGCGGCCGATTGCGTTTCTGCGCTTCTTATTGGACAGGGAACATGAAAAGGGCTTTGCAAGAGGAAATGGGGGGGGAAAAAACAGTGAATGACCTGGTCCCCTTTTGTATATAAAACCACTTTGGGTTTAATTAAAATTTTTTTGAGTAAACAATTTCAGAAAGCTCCCTGGCTCGCCTCGCCCCCTTTATTTCCTCCCATGACTCGAATGCTGGTTAATCTTCTCCCCTGAGGGAGATAATAGTTAAAAAGGGAAAACCCCTTCTTGGGAAAAAACCCCCTTTTAAAGGGGAAACACCCCTTTAAAGGGGTTTTGAAAACTTTTAGGCCGGAAATTTTTCCCCTTTAAAAAAAAAATTTGAAATTTGGGCCCAATTGGAAAGGGGAGCAAAAATCCGGGGTCACCTATTGGGAAATACGTCCCCTTTCAGGGCCACTCCCAACCCAAATTTTTAGAGCCAAACATATAAACCCGGGGGGTTTTTTAAAGGGGGTTTTTCCACGATCTAATGTTGACCCTGGGAACCCCCCAAAATGGGATAATTTTAAACACTTTTTCTAAATATATGTCATTTAAAAAAAATGAAACCTGTGATAGCTGCAAACCGGCTTTAGTCAGCCTTCCTTTTTCCCGACTGTTTACATTAACTTTCGACCAGGGGTCTGATCTGGGCCCCGCTTGCATTTTTTGCCCTTCTTTTTCTTTTTTGGGGAGGGCAAGAAAAGGGGCATTGAAGGAGGGGGGAACAAAGCTGTTTCTGGGTTTTTAAAGGAAATCCTCTGGGGTTTTAAAGTAATTTCTTTACAAACATGCAGACGCTCCCTCTCACCTTCCTTTCCCTCCCCCCTGCCCGCATTCCCGAAAGCTGCCTGCCCTTTGGGTCTTATCTCCTCCCCCCCCACCCCGATAATAAAATGGAGAACCCAAAACCCTTAGAACTTTTAAACAATACCGTTATTCCCCTGAATTTTGCCAAACAATGTTTTTCCCCAACTACAGAGACTATTAAAAAGCCTCGGGGCTGCATGGGAGGTGAAGCCCAAAGAAAAATCACAGAGGAGGCAAAATTTTTTTTTAAACACAGAAAACACAAAGGGCCCTTTTTTTTCAAGGCTCAAAAAGGGGAGTTCAACCCAAAAAAGTTGAGAAACTCACTTCTTGGCAAAACCCCTTTTAAAGGGTTTTGCCCAGGACTGAGTTTTTCTTACCTCCTTATCACACGGGGGTAGACCCATAAACCCAAATCATGCGGTCATGAAGGCGCCGGGGAGAGAGGGAAGGGGGGGAGCAGAGAGTGGGGAAAAAGGGGGCGTCTCCCAAAAATTTAAATCAATAATAAAATTTTCAACATTATTCTCTAAAACAGCAGACCAGCCAAACACTCTCTTTTTCCCCAGCCCCCCTTTAAGCTCATTCATGTTCCCTGTCCCTCAGATAAGAAGTGTTTTTACGCAAGCGCGGGCCCCTTTACTCCCTTTTGGCGGGTCCCAATTACCCCAAACTTTCAGGTAACTAAGGGGGGGGCTGAACAAGGCTGTGCTCTTAGGTCTTTGTTCTCCCCCCCCTTCAATGCTCCCTTTATGTGCCCTGCCCCCTCAAAATAAAAAAGTGCAAAAACCAAGCAGGCCAATCAGCTCCTGGTCGTAGTTAAAAGTAAACAGTCAGGAAAAATAAAGGGTTTAAATAAGCAATGCGGTTAAAAAAAAACCCCCCCCAGAGGCTTTACTTTTTTTTAAAACACAATTTTATTTAAAAAAAGTGAAATTTAAAATTTCCCATTTTGGAGGAAACCCACGCAACATTACCCTGGGGGCAAAAACCCCCTTTTAAGGGCCCAACCAATAACGTCTTTATCAAATCATCCATCTGTGGACAGATATTTCGGGGTATTTTCCCCTCGTCAGTGCAGAGCAGGGCCCTGGTTGGCTTGGGGGGAAAAGGGCTTTGATTTTAGCTCTAGAAAGGGAGTTTTCCTGAGGGAAGGGAAAAGGGAAAGCTGCAACTAATACGAACACAAAATAATAAAATATACATTCATTTATGTATATAACACACAGCATAGACTCCATGGCAAAAAGGGGCAACACAAACCCCTTTATACTTGTCTTATTTCTCAAAGGGCCAAATCGTACCCTATTTAGGCATTAAGAATAGAGACATCTATATAAAGGTATAGGAGGAACCACAACACACAGCCTAAATACCGGCCGGAGATCCCTGCAGACCCTACGATATGACCTCCGACCTTTAGATGCACCAGTAACACTGACACATATTCACTTTGCATGCTAATGAGAAGAGGATTAACGACTATGCTAATTAGTTTTGGAAACAGAAGAGCCCGGAATCTCTCTCATGAAATTTCACAAATCTGATAGACCAAAAATAACTTCATTAAATTGGAGCGGATTAGAGGAAGCGAAAGGGATTTTTATCACGGATATATGTGGAAGATTGTTTACTGTGGAGCCGAACAAAGACAAGACTCATTTGCTGGCGCTGGATGTTGAAGAGTTTTAAAGGGGCTCTCCGGGAGAATTTGGGATTTTCTGATTAGTGTTGTCAATGGAGACCTGACTACTGGCATCCTGG
This sequence comes from Phyllomedusa bahiana, assembly GCA_025379985.1. Classification (NCBI taxonomy): domain Eukaryota; kingdom Metazoa; phylum Chordata; class Amphibia; order Anura; family Hylidae; genus Phyllomedusa; species Phyllomedusa bahiana. The sequence continues at coordinate 9,201 of JAODAL010029312.1, forward strand.
CCGACCACAAGAATGGGGGTCCCGTGCTGCCACCCTGTTTGAACAGAGTGGTGTTGAGTACACCATATTTAAATCCTATGGGAGTGCCGGAGATATCTAAGCATGGCGTCCAGGAACGTTGCACTGCGACTTTTGGTCAATGATATTTGGGAACTCTGGCAGACACCGTTAACCCCTTAAAGGGAATGTGTCATCAAAAATGACTTATTGTTTAACTCACGTTTTTATGTTTAAACATCATTATTTAAGATTTTTGTATATTTATTTTTAATTTTGCATATCAACATTAAATATTTTTTTTAATAATCTTAAGTCCTGGCAGTTTTCGACTTTGGCCAGTTTTTCTTTTGTTGTTTTTTTTTTTTTTTTTTTTGTGGGGGGGGGGGGTTTTTTTTTTTTTTTTTTTCTAAGCCTAATAACAGTCTGACACTTCCTGCCCTATAGAATAAAGATTTACAGCAGTGTGATCATTATTAAGCACAAGCAGGGACCAAACTGAAAGGAGACACCAGTGTTGAATAGATAACACAGAATCCACCAGTCCACCCAGAGGAGATAGTCACAGTTCTCAGCCCCCTCCTCCCTGCACAGAGACTTCTCCCTAGGTCACACAGCATGAACCTAGAAAACTGTCCTATGAAGTCTTGGTACAGAAACAGTCATAGGTTTTCCTATGGTGCATGAAGCTGCTGTAAAGTATCTCTCTGACTGCGGTTAAAGCAGTGTGCAAACAAGGCCTAGTGCCAAAGTAAAACTGCAGGACTTAATAAATTAAAAAAAATTGAAAATATGAAAAATGAAGAAAAACCTAACCAAAAATTCTTAAAAAAATGTGTTTAACATAAAAACGTGAGTAAACAATAATTAATTTTGATGACACATTCCCATTAAAGCCGAACGCCTGAAAAGTAGTTAATGACCCAGAACAATTTTTTATTTTTTGCCTCCTGCGTTTCAACAGTTGTAACTTTTTCATTTTTTTCAATGACGCAGTTTATGAGGCCTCGTTTTATTCGAGACAAGTGTACTTAGGGTGGAAATAGTTTTAAGTTCACTTATAAATAATTGTCAGTAATTTTTTTTTCTAAAAAAAATAGTATTTTATTTTTTTTTACACCATTCACTATTTCACACTTATAACTTGTTAAGATTATTCTACAGGTTATTACGGTCATGGGATACCAAATATGTAGTGGGTTTTTTTTTGTAATAATTATGCACAATTATTTTTTACTAAATATTTTTTTTATTATTTTAATTATTTATTTTTTTATTCTTTTTCTACACTTTTTATAGTTTTATTTTACCCTTTTTTTTTTAACTCCCATAAGGGAGATCGGTTTTAACATTTTTTTTTTTATTTTTTACACTTAGTAATTTATTTGCATATTCATATATGCTAATACATTCTAATCTGTTTTGCACTTTGACACAGGCAGATCAGGCAGCACACAGTGCGTCCCTAGTCCCCGGCTTAGTACACAACAGCTCGGGAGGCCACTCTAGGTCCCCCAGGGCTGACTGTGCAGCCGGTTCCCCCGAGCTCTGCACGGGTCACGGTGTGCCCGATAACCCGACAGAGCAGGTGGAACCCTTTGATTGCGCAGCGGTGACGCACCGCTGCAATCAAAGGGTTAAAGCAACCGGGTTTAGCTGATCATTCCCCACGCGCTGCCCCGATGCCTGCAGGAGAAGTCAGCTGGATCGGCGTGTAGTACAGCCCCGATCCCAGCGCTGCTGCGGCGCCGGGCGCCGTCAAACCCGAAAACCAGCAGGCGACGTCTAAAGACGTAGCTGCAGACGAACGACCCCACCGGCCGCCGGCCAAAAATAACGGTGCGCAGTCGTTAAGGTGTTAATAGGGAACTGTGACTGGATCACTATTGCTGCTACAATGAGGGTATATAGGCTCGTACTGGTACTATTGTGGGGTAACTATGGCTGGCACTGCAGTAGAGGCACTATAGAAGGCACTGTTGTAGTATTACTATTGCTGGTATTGTTATGAGATATTGGGAACACTATAACTCACCCTTAGGGGCCGTTTACACGGCATAGAGCAAATACCAGACGGATTATCCAACCGGTATTTGCTCTGTTTAAGGGCCGTGTACATGGCCGCAAGGGGGCGGCTTTTGTCTGTGGTTTGAGGATTCAAGCCCTCGACCCTTCGCATTGACCTGTTCATGTTCTGCCCGAAAACCGGGCGGAGGAATGAACATGTTCTATGTTTCTTAGCCCGCCGGCGCTGTACAAAACCGTGCGGCGGAAAATCCTGCACAGATTTTCCATTAAGGTCCATGATAAAGTTTGACAGCCGGTTCACAGGTGGTGTTCAAAAAACCTAAAACCGTCAGTATAACTGGGTGAAAAACCTGCCATTGGGACAAGCCCTTGTTAAGAGTATGTTCTCACACTTATTTGGATGCTGTTTTTGGAGCAGTTTTTGGCGGGTTTCCACTCCCAAATCAGCGTCAAAAAAGCTTCCAAAATGCCCCCAGTTCATTTTCATTGAGTCCTATGTAAAACCTCATTGTAGTTCACACACGACGAGGTTTTCCACGATTCTTTGGACACTGAAAAAAAAAGCATCAGCACTGAAAATCCCAATAGGAATCAATGTAGAGCTTCAATACTTTGTCAAAACCCGGACACGTTTTTGGGCGCAGTTTTTGTCTTGGCTATTAATTTGTATGGGTGAAAACAGTGTTGAAAGCCTCATCCAAAACCTTGTCAAAAACCATTTCTGAGGAAGCGCGTTTCAGGCGAGGTTTTAATGCTGCTTTCAGTGGACAAATAAAAATCAGCGTCCGAATAAGCCGTGTGAATATACCCTTAGGTTATGTTCACACAGTGTTTTTTTAGATGTGTTTGGATCCGTGTTTTGGACCCAAAATGAACCCAAACCCGCATCTAACAATGTGCAGTGTGTTTTACTTTTGTCTTTCTGATGTCTCTTTCGAATCAATCAAATAATTGTTATATGGGCATTGGGGCAGGCTCTGTTGTAGGAGCACTATTGCTGGTACTGCTGTGAGGGTATTCAGGCTGACACTGTTGTGGGAACACTATAGCTGCTACTATTATGGGGTAACTGCCTTACGCTACTATAGAGGCAATATAGGAGGTCCTATAGTGGGATCACTGTGGCTGGGACTGTATGAGGGCACTTAGGCTGAATTATAGAACTCTAATTACCACTGATATGGGATAAACATGGTTAACACTGTTATGCAGACATTATTACAGGCTCAGTTGTAGGATTACTATTACTGGTCCTGCAATGAGGATAATCAGGCTGGTACTGATATAGAAAAGCTATAATATCCACGCTTATGGGGGGAACTAAGGTTGTTACTGTTACAGAAATGCTATAATCCCCTTTGTTATAGGGGAACTAAGGCTGGCACTGCTATAGGAACACTATAATATCCACTCTTATGGGGGAACTAAGGCTGGCACTGCTATAGAAACACTATAATATCCACTCTTATGGGGGAACTAAGGCTGGCACTGTTATAGAAACAGTATAATCCCCGTTGTGGTGGGGGAACTAAGGCTGGCACTGCTATAGAAACACTATAATACCATTTGTTATGGGGGAACTAAGGCTGGCACTGTTATAGAAACACTATAATCCCATTTGTTATGGGGGAACTAAGGCTGGCACTGCTATAGAAACACTATAATTTCCCATTTGTTTAGGGGAACTAAGGCTGGCACTGCTATAGGAACACTATAATAATATCAACTCTTATGGGGGAACTAAGGCTGGCACTGCTATAGGAACACTATAATACCACTCTTATGGGGAACTAGGTTGGCACTTTATAGAAACACTATAATATCCACTCATGGGGGAACTAAGGCTGGGCACTTTATAGAAACATTATAATCCCCTTTGTTAATGGGGGGAACTAAAAGGGTGGCACTGCTTTTAGAACACTATAAAACCCCTTTGTTATGGGGGAACTAAGGCTGGCACTGTTATAGAAACACTATAATCCCATTTGTTATGGGGGAACTAAGGCTGGCACTGCTATAGAAACACTATAATCCCACTGTTATGGGGGAACTAAGGCTGGCACTGCTATAGAAACACAAAAAATCCCATTTGTTATGGGGAAAATAAGGCTAGGCACTGCAAAAGGAACACTATAATATCCACTGTTATGGGGGAACTAAGGTTGGCACTGTTATATAAACACTATAATACCCACTGTTATGAGGGAACTAAGGCTGGCACTGTTATAGAAACACTATAAAATCCACGTTTATGGGGGAACTAAGGTTCGCACTGTTATAGAAACACTATAATCCCCTTTGTTATGGGGGAACTAAGGCTGGCACTGCTATAGAAACACTATAATACCATTTGTTATGGGGGAACTAAGGCTGGCACTGTTATAGAAACACTATAATCCCATTTGTTATGGGGGAACTAAGGCTGGCACTGCTATAGAAACACTATAATCCCATTTGTTATGGGGGAACTAAGGTTGGCACTGTTATAGAAACACTATAATCCCATTTGTTATAGGGGAACTAAGGCTGGCACTGCTATAGGAACACTATAATATCCACTCTTATGGGGGAACTAAGGCTGGCACTGTTATAGAAACACTATAATATCCACTGTTATGGGGGAACTAAGGCTGGCACTGTTATAGAAACACTATAATACCCACTGTTATGGGGGAACTAAGGCTGGCACTGTTATAGAAACACTATAATACCCTCTGTTATGGGGGAACTAAGGCTGGCACTGTTATAGAAACACTATAATCCCATTTGTTATGGGGGAACTAAGGCTGGCACTGTTATAGAAACACTATAATCCCATTTGTTATGGGGGAACTAAGGCTGGCACTGCTATAGAAACACTATAATCCCATTTGTTATGGGGAACTAAGGCTGGCACTGTTATAAAAACTATAAACCCACTTTTTTAGGGGGAAAAAAGGTTTGGCCCGATGAAAAACATAATTTCCCCTGTTATGGGGGGGAATAAGGCTGGCACTGTTATAGAAACATTATAATACCCACCTTTTGTTATGGAGGCAGCCTGGCATCTCTACTATGGAGGGCACTGTGGGCAATAATGTGCTCAAAAATCTTCAGGCCCGCTACTGTTAAACTGTCCTACTTTTTATTTCCAAACTAGGGATATTTGGGGGTTTTCCCCTCATTTGAAACCCCAAAAGTCGCCCGGGCAGTGCCCCCAGTGATGAGCAGATGGCCGGGGTCTGGCTACATGAAGTCCCAGCAATCAGCGGGGAAGCTACTGGTGGATACACATTTCAGAGCTGTAGGGGGCATGTAGTACTAGTATGGGGGAGGTACATGGGATGTGACCCAGGAATTGGTCGATGGGGGTAGATGTCCTATAATGATTCCATATGGTATCTATGATGACACCGTATCACAAGCCTCGCGGCCGCTCATGGCGTAGGCCCTGCCCATCCGCTCCCATCATCTGAAGCATTTCTCATCTCCTTCAGTGTCACAATATTAATTTTCCAGAGTCTTTTTCCTCTCGTCAGGAGAAAATAAATCTTGCGAAGGGGAGGGGAGCGCGGGTACAATCATCAGTTTGTTAGCGTAACATGGATTCACAGGCCGGTCACCATGGCAACCGCACGAGGAAAAACCGGAAGGACAAGGCATCAAGCCTTTAACCAATCTTTTAAAGCCCCAGCCACCCGGGGCCCCGTTTATTTGTACCCCGGGGTTTCCCAAATTTGTCCTTTAAAAAAAAAAAAAATTATTTAATGAAAATTATACAGTATGTTGTCCTCTTTTTGCTTTTTCTTTTTTTGGGAGGGGGAGAGGAAAAAGCAAACAGTGAAACCTGCAGCCGTGCAAAGCCAAGTACCTCTGAAACCAAGGCTCGGAAATAGGGGAAATCCCCGAGGGGGCCTTGGTTTTGGGGGGGCCCTGGGCATGGCAGCGGAGAAAGAGAGTCAGAAAGAGAGAGGCATGTGCAGTCATTTACAGTAGCTGTAGAATGAGCCCCAAGAATCAACTCCACTCTTGTCCCCAAAATCAATTTTACTGTTGAATCAACTCCACTGGTGGCCCCAAGAACTACCTCTGCCGGCGGCCCCCTAAAATCAACTTTACTGGTGGGCCTTAAAGGGAACCTGTCACATAGATTATGCCCCCCTTGCTGAGGGCAGCACAAGCTAGTGTCAGACCTGCTGTTTCCAGCGCTGTGTCCCTTATTCTGTAAAATGCTGGAGTTTTAGAGCATTTACCCCTCAAATCCTATTCATGAGCAGATGTTAGCCCCGCCCACTGACAGTTACTCACATGTTTCTACCTATTCAAAGTGATAGGTTTATCAGTTGAGGTGGGCGGGGCTAGACTCAGGTGGGCGGAGTTTGAAAAAAACTGACTCTGTGAAGGACTCTTTTCTGGCTGAAAACTGAAGATTTGAGCATTAAATACTCGAAAACTGCAGCATCTTACAGAATAAGGGACACGGCGCTGGAAACAGCAGGTCTGACACTAGCTTGTGCTGTCCTCAGCTAGGGGGGCATAACCTATGTTACAGGTTCCCTTTAAGAATCACCTCCACTGTGAGCTTCAAGTATCAACTCCACTCGTGGGACCCAAGAATCAACTCCACTCGTGGGACCCAAGAATCAACTCCACTGGTGGCCCCAAGAATCAACTCCACTAATGGGCCCCAAGAATCAACTCCACTGGTGGCCCCAAGAATCACCTCAACTGGTGGGCCCCAAGAATCAACTCCACTGGTGGCCCCAAGAATCAACTCCACTGGTGGCCCCAAGAATCAACTCCACTGATGGGCCCCAAGAATCAACTCCACTGATGGAGCCCCAAGAATCACCTCCACTGGTGGAGCCCCACGAATCAACTCCGCTGGTGGGGCCCCAAGAATCAACTCTGCTGGTGGGGCCCCAAGAATCAACATCACGGGTGGGACCCAAGAATCACCTCCACTGGTGGGGCCCCAAGAATCAACTCCACTGGTGGGGCCCCAAGAATCAACTCCACTGGTGGGGCCCCAAGAATCAACTCCACTGGTGGGGCCCCAAGAATCAACTCCACTGGTGGGCCCCAAGAATCGACTCCGCTGGTGGGTCTCAAGAATCAACTCCACTGGTGGGGCACCAAGAATCCATTCCACTGGTGGCCCCAAGAATCAACTCCACGGGTGGCTCCAAGAATCATCTCCACTGGTGGCTCCAAGAATCATCTCCACTGGTGGCCCCAAGAATCATCTCCACTGGTGGCCCCAAGAATCAACTCCACTGGTGGCTCCAAGAATCATCTCCACTGGTGGCTCCAAGAATCAACTCCACTGGTGGCTCCAAGAATCATCTCCACTGGTGGCTCCAAGAATCAGCTCCACTGGTGGCCCCAAGAATCAACTCCACTGGTGGGTCCTAGGCACCCAGTCCATTACTGCCGAAACCAATATGCAAAATATTTGGCGAACACATGTAGCATAGCTTTATTTGGGACAATGCTCTGAGCTACAGTTGCAAGAAAAAGTAAGTGAACTCTTTACAATGACCTGAATTTCTGCAATGGTTACTAATAATATTTAGTCTGTTTGTCATCTAAATCACAATTATAAACAGACAAATCTAATTAAACTAATATCACAACACAAACCTATTAAAATATAACATTGTAATCAGATTACATAATATCATAATGGGAGCAACCACATAATAAGTTCTTTACCTCATAGGTTAATTACCTCTGCACTGTGCCTTCATGATATCTGCATTGCTGTGTCGGTACTTTCTACTATTTTTGTTTTTACTTAACGAAACATCATCAATAAAAAACTGACAGAAAAATACAACATTGTTTATCCTGCACAGTAAATGAAATATATTCCATAGTAATCCAGCACTCGTGCACACGGGATATCACAAATGTAGTAAAAGTTCACTCTTTATTGAAAAAGTTTCTTTAAGACCATCGTTAAAAACATCCAAAAACCATAGAAATTAATGCGTTTCAGGCTTGTTCCTCAGCCCTTAATTGTAACATATTCATGGTAGTACTAACCTCCAATATATATCCACCCTCAGACTAATTACCGTGTTTCCCCGATAGTAAGACAGCGTCTTACATTCTTTTTACCCCCAAAAGTCCCAGTATGTCTTACTTTCGGGGTATGTCTTATATAGGGCAGGTATAGGGCCGGCTGTAGACAGGTATAGGGTCGGCTGTAGGCAGGTATAGGGCCAGCTGTAGGCAGGTATAGGGCCAGCTGTAGGCAGGTATAGGGCCAGCTGTAGGCAGGTATAGGGCCAGCTGTAGGCAGGTATAGGGCCAGCTGTAGGCAGGTATAAGGCAGGTATAGGGCCAGCTGTAGACAGGTATAGGGCCAGCTGTAGGCAGGTATAGGGCCGGCTGTAGACAGGTATAGGGTCGGCTGTAGGCAGGTATAGGGCCAGCTGCAGACAGGTATAGGGCCAGCTGTAGGCAGGTATAGGGCCAGCTGTAGACAGGTATAGGGCCAGCTGTAGGCAGGTATAGGGCCAGCTGTAGGCAGGTATAGGGCCAGCTGTAGCAGGTATAGGGCCGGCTGTAGACAGGTATAGGGCCGGCTGTAGACAGTATAGGGCCGGCTGTAGACAGGTATAGGGCCAGCTGTAGGCAGGTATAGGGCCAGCTGTAGGCAGGTATAGGGCCAGCTGTAGGCAGGTATAGGGCCAGCTGTAGGCAGGTATAAGGCAGGTATAGGGCCAGTTGTAGACAGGTATAGGGTCGGCTGTAGGCAGGTATAGGGCCAGCTGTAGGCAGAAAAACACTTACCCGCCTCCTCGCTGCTCCATCTCCCGCGCCGCCTCCTCGCTGCTCCATCTCCCGCGCCGCGCCGCCTCCTCGCTGCTCCGTCTCCCGCGCCGCCTCCTCGCTGCTCCGTCTCCCGCGCCGCGTCGCCTCCTCACTGCTCCGTCTCCCGCGCCGCCTCCTCGCTGCTCCGGCCTCCCGCGCCGCCTCCTCGCTGCTCCGTCTCCCGCGCCGCGCCGCCTCCTCGCTGCTCCGTCTCCCGCGCCACGCCGCCTCCTCGCTGCTCCGTCTCCCGCGCCGCCTCCTCGCTGCTCCGGCCTCCCGCGCCGCCTCCTCGCTGCTCCGTCTCCCGCGCCGCGCCGCCTCCTCGCTGCTCCGTCTCCCGCGCCGCCTCCTCGCTGCTCCGGCCTCCCGTGCGCTCATCCCGGCACAGGCAGTGACGTCATCAGGCCGCGCTACGTCTTACTTTCGGGGTACGTCTTACATTAGGCGACCTCCCTAAGACACCGCTACGTCTTACTATTGGGGGTGTCTTACTATCGGGGAAACACGGTACTTGTTACACCTGAAATTTAACCATTTACCACACAAGTATATACAAAACAGGGAGGTTAGTACTACCATGAATATGTTACGATTAAGGGCTGAGGAACAAGCCTGAAACGCGTAAACTTCTATGGGTTTTGGATGTTTTTAACGACGGTCTTATAGAAACTTTTTCAATAAAGAGTGAACTTTTACTACATTTGTGATATCCCGTGTGCACGAGTGCTGGATTACTATGGAATATATTTCATTTGCTACTTCCTCTTCAGCCGGATGATCTCTGTTTGCACCGTGCCGGGAATAAGAAGGCAAGCGGACCCCGTATTACCCGAGGTGTCTGGTGAGCTGTACTCTTACGTCTTTATCCTGCACAGTAAATGCTGTAGTAAAAAAAATTCCCAATGCCAAAACTGTGTTCTTTGGTCGCCTCACCTCCCCCAAGGACTGGAATAAAAAGTAATCAGAAGTCACATGTATCCCAAAATAAAACCATAAAAACTACACCTCAGTCCGCAAAAAATGAGCCCTCACTCCGGCCGAGAGATGTAAAAATAAAAAAGTTATTGCTGTAAGAAAAGTGTGCTAACAAGGCAAATTTAACAAATAAAAAAAGTTGTTTTTTTTTTTTAAAAGCAATAAAACATCACAAAAACCTATGTAAATTTGATATTGGTGGAATCGTACGGACTTGCAGAATAAAGATGACATCCACCAACCGCCCATCAATGACGCGCTTTCTGCATGGAGCTTGCTCAGATGGTTTGTATTCTGGAGACCGATGCAAAAGCCAGTTCTATGACCAGTGTCGGACTGGGGTGCTTAGGGCCCACAGGTGGAGTTGACTGTAGGGGCCAGCAGTTGTGCTGTTTCTGTGCCCTCTGTGTATGTGAGCTGAAAAGGCAGCTCAGAATAGTAGCTAGAGACTAGTGGCATACGTCTAATTGAATCACATTATTGAGAGACCGTTTCTGTGCCCACCAGTTGACTTTTATGTTAGGTGCCCACCCCACAGCTATTATAAATGACTGTACCTGCCTCCTATACTCTGCCCCTTGCTTGCTGCCTATCTTTCTCTGCTTTTTTCCTCTTCTGAGGATGTATATGCTGTTCAAAAACAACTCCAGGTCTACTATGCTCAGGGGCCCACCGGGAGTTTCCCCTATTCAACTGTGGGCCAGTCCGAGCCTGTCTATGTGGACAGATGAGGATAAGATAGATAGATAGATATGAGATAGATAGATAGATAAGGGGATAGAAATGAAATAGTTTGATATGAGATAATAGAATAGATAAAATAGATATGAGATTTTAAAGGGGGGGGGGGGGGAAAATTAAAGGGGTGATTTTGAAAAGATAGGTGAAAAGATAGATAGGAAAATAGATAGATAAAGGGGGAAAAAGATAGGATAGGGAAAAGAATTTAAGAAAAGGGTAGGAGATAGAAAAAGATAAAATAGATAGGAGATAGATAATTAGGAGATAGAAAAGATAGGAGATAGATAGTTTGGAAGGGTAGATAGGAATAGATAGATAGGGAAGATAGATAAAATAAAAGGGGAAAAAGGAAAAAGATAGGAAAATGGGTAAAATAGTAGGAGTTTAGAATGTAGGAGATGATAAAAATAGAAAAAGGAAAATAGGGTAAGATAGTTAGATTTGGAAAATAAAATGTAGGAAAAATAAAATAAAAATAAAAGGGGATAGATAGTAGGAAAAATAGATATGGGATAGAAGGGTAAAAATAGATAGTTAGATAGAAGATAGGGGAAAGAAGATAGGGGATAGATAGATTAAAAGAAAATAGATAGATAAAAAAGGGGTAGATAGTAGGAGGGAAAATGGGTAGGGGAAGAAGTAGGAGGGATAGATGGATAGGAGATTGATGGGTAGGAGAAATAGAAAAGGAAGGAGTTTAAAAATAGATATGAGAAGATAGATTGGGGTAGAAAAGAAGATAGAAAAGAAGATAGTTAAAGGGGATTTGATGATGATAGATAGGGTGGAAAATAGATAAAATAGATTTGATAGGAGAAGAATAGATAGGGGATAGAAGATATGAGAGAAAAATAAAAATTTTTAAAAAGAGAAAAAGATAGATTTTGAAAGATAGATATTGAGAAAAATAGATAGAGAAAAGAGTTTATATTTTGAGATAGATTGGGTAAAATTTGTGATAGATAGAATGGATAGTTTTTAAAATAGAAAAAAGATAAAAGTGTTAGATAATGAATGGAAAAAATAGATAAAGATAGGAAAATAGTTAGGAAGATAAAAGGGTTGGGGTAGATTGGGTAGGAAAATAGATAGGGTAGGAGATAGATAGATAGGAGATAGATAATTTGGAGATAGATAGATAGGAGAAAAGTTTAAAATGAGGAGATAGATTTTTGGAGAGAAAATAAAAAAGATAGATAGGGGAAAGGGTGATAAGGGGAGATAATAAAGAGAAGATAGAAAGGGATAGATAGATAAAATAGATTAAATAAATAGAAAGGAAAAGGAAAATAGATAGATAGGAATTGATAGATAGGAAAAATAGATAGTTTGGAAAATAATAGGAAGATTGAATTTTTGAGAGAGATAGAAAAAAGATAGATAGAAGGGTAGAAAGTTTGATATGGAAAATAGAATATGAGATAGATAGATAGATAGTTTGATAAAATAGATGGGTAGAGATAGATAGATAGGGGAAAAGATAGTTTTGGGGTAGATAGATAGGGGGATTGATAGATAAAAGAAAATTTTATAGAGATAGATATGAAAAGAATAGATAGGAGAAAGATATAGAAGATAGATATGGGGATAGATAAAGAATGATAGATTAAATGGGGTAGATTTGATATGTGATTTGAAAAGAAAAGATAGGGGATAATAGATAATTTTAAAAGGGTAGATTTGATAGATAGATAGATATGGGATAGAAAATGAGAAAATAGATATGAGAAGATAGATAGAAGGGGATAGATAGAAAATGGGAAAGATAGATATGAAAAAGATTGGAAATAGAATAGATAGTATGGAAAATAGATAGGGGATAGATGGGTTGGAGATAATAGAAAGGGATAGATAAAATAGGGGATAGATAGATAAAAATAGTTAGGAGATAGATAAAGATATGAGAAGATAGAAAAGAAATTTTGATAAAAAAGGGTGATAGGGGTAGATTGGAGAAGGGTAGATATGGGGGATAGATAGGGTAGATAGAAAAGATAGATAAAATATGGGAAAAGATAGATTGGGGGGATAGATAGATAGATAGGAAAAATTGAAGAAAAGATATGAGAAGATGATAGGAGTGAAAAGGAAAATAAAATTAGGAAAATAGAAAGTTTGAGATAGATAGATAGTAAGATAGATAATTTTGAGATAGATAGATTTGGAAAAGATAGTTTGGGTAAAAATGGGGATTAGATAGAGATGATAAAAGGGATAGATTGGGGTAGATAGTAGATATTAGAAAATGGGATAGAAAAATTGATATGAGATAGATAGAAAAGATAGAAAAGAAAAGATAGATAGGGAAAAAAGAATAGGAGATAGATAGATGGAAAAGATATGGGGAATAGATAGAAAAGATAAATTAGATAGAAAAGAAAAGATAGATAGAAGGTAGATAGGGGATGATAGATTTGGATAGATAGAAGTTAGTTTGAAAAGGGGTAGTTAATGGGATAGATAGATAAAAGAAAAAGGGTTGGTTAGTTAAAATAGATAGATAGGGTAGATATGGGAAAAGAAAGATAGGGGATAGATAGGAAAAGTTAAAAAATAGATAGATAAAATTAAAAGAAAAAAAAGATAGGAGATAGATAGATATGAGATAGATAGATAGATAGGAGATAGATAGATAGATAGATAGATAGATAGATAGGAGATAGATAGGAGATAGATAGATAGATAGATAGATAGATAGATAGATAGATAGATAGATAGATAGATAGGGGATAGATAGATATGAGATAGATAGGAGATAGATAGATAGATATGAGAGATATATATATATGAGATAGATAGATAGGAGATAGATAGATAGATAGGGGATAGATAGAGGGGATAGATAGATAGATAGGGGATAGATAGATAGATAGATATGAGATAGATAGGAGATAGATAGATAGATATGAGAGATATATATATGAGATAGATAGATAGGAGATAGATAGATAGATAGATAGATATTAGATAGATAGATAGATATGAGATAGATAGATAGATATGAGATCTATATATATGAGATAGATAGATGGATAGATAGATAGATAGATAGATAGGAGATAGATAGATAGATATGAGATAGATAGATAGATAGATATGAGATAGATAGATAGGAGATAGATAGATAGATAGGAGATAGATAGATAGATATGAGATAGATAGATAGATAGATAGGAGATAGATAGATAGATAGATAGGAGATAGATAGATAGATAGATAGATAGGGGATAGATAGATAGATAGATAGGAGATAGATAGATAGATAGATAGATAGGGGATAGATAGATAGATAGATAGATAGATAGGGGATAGATAGATAGATAGATAGGGGATAGATAGATAGATAGATAGATAGATAGGGGATAGATAGATAGGGGATAGATAGATAGATAGATAGATAGGGGATAGATAGATAGATAGATAGATAGATAGATAGATAGATAGGGGATAGATAGATAGATAGGGGATAGATAGATAGATAGATAGATAGGGGATAGATAGATAGATAGATAGATAGATAGATAGATAGGGGATAGATAGGGGATAGATAGATAGGTGATAGATAGATAGGGGATAGATAGATGGATATGGGATAGAAGATACCTTTAATAAAAATCGGTTTAATCTATTCTTGATAATCTAGCAGTAAATTGTCCGCTTTCCTTTATGTTTTATACATTAGATTTCACACTACTACTGAATATCTGATAATCCGACCTCCATAGTGTTCCATGATGCTGGCGTAGAGGAATTTTACATATGATTTAGCATGAAAATAATGATGAAGTATTTTCCCTAGATAACCACCCCAGAGACAATGCACTGGCACACAGATGTATCTAAGCTTATCATGTGTGATACTATTGCAGAGCACCACACAGGACTACTCCCCCTATCATGCACCCTTACAAGATGCAGCTTGATTTTCTACTTGTCAGTTTTAATTACTGAGCACAAAATGCCCAATTAGGTCTCAAGCAGTGAGAGGGCTGCACAGAGCTGCAGCATGAGTGGGCACCATAGATGGCATCGCTTATATAGGGCATATCTTTTCTTATCCTTTCTGCCCCTAGAAAAGCCGCCCGTCTTCCCAGAGGGATTTTAATCACATGCCTCCAGCTGCTACAGCCTTTGTCACAGCAAACAACCCACAATGCTTTGCACTCTGACAGTCAAAGGGTCAATGAGCCCATCGCCAGGAGACCTAAGATTGTAATGAGTCATAGAACGCCATTCGCAGCGTAAACCGGGCCTGGGTTATGTGCCAGATGAGCGCTCGCTGCCAAGTCTCTATATCCTGCCCTTGTCTCTCCTTGCTATAACTGCAGACTCCACAGTCGTGCTTCTTGGCCGGGCGTGATTTTATTAACTCTCTCCGGGCTCCTTAGAAAGAAAAATAACAATTTAATCCTCCGCTCCGTACCTGCATTCCTTGCCAAGACGATGCCAATCTACAAGTCCTAATTGAATGATCTCCAAGGAGAAAATCCCCCGCATTTATACCATAGCACATGTTCTCCTTAAACGAAAACTATAATTATCATGTAATTTATTAATAATGCAAGAGGAACGCGGAGACCGTCAGGCTATTCCATTGCTTTGAGCCTATGCTTAGAAGGTTGTCTGGTTTAGAAAATATATTGGGGGTTCTGTGGGAGTCCTCTGATTTGGACCCTCAAAGCTCTTTCCACATAGAAGCTCTGTTGGAGGTATATGTCGAGGTGGGGGGGGGGGGGGGGGGTAGACTTTTACTGACCCACAGGGAAGTAGGGAAAACCAGGGAGCTCCAGGGCATGGTGGGCATCTGGGTACTGCAGGCTCTGAGCTAATTTGAAGGGAGACAGGCAGAGAAAGAGAGTCAGAGTATAAGAATCAAGTGCACTCATGAACTGTAGCTGTAGGGTGTGGTCCAAGAATCAACACCATTGGTGGACCCTAAGCATTACCTCTATTGGTGGGCCCCAGTAATCAGCTCCATTGTTGGGCCCCGGTAATCAACTCCACTGGTGGGCCCCAGTAATCACTGGTGGACCCTGAGCATTAACTCCACTGGTGGACCCTAAGCATTAACTCTATTGGTTTTGCCCCAGTAATCAACTCCACTGGTGGACCTTGAGCATTAACTCCATTGGTGGGCCCCAGTAATCAACTCCACTGGTGGACCCTAAGCATTAACTCCATTGGTTTTACCCCAGTAATCAAGTCCACTGGTGGGCCCCAAGAATCAACTCCACTGGACCCCAAGAATGAAGCCCACTGGTGGATCCTAAGGATAAACTCCATTGGGGAGCCCTGAGGATCAACTCCAATGATGGGCCGTAAGCATAAACCCCATTGGTGGGCCCTAAGCACCCCAGTCCGACACTGTCTGGGAGAGGGGGATTCTCTGATGTCTACATCCAACAAATACCTCTCAGTGGCAACTGTCTTAGACTCCTATACTCAGGGCCATATATCCATTGGGAATACTAAGCAGTTACCAGGGGCCCTGCAAATAAGGTAAATCCTAGCACTCGTTGAGCGCTATGATTAGCTGGAGTCTTCCCCAGCGGAAAGTGAAAGTGGATGGGGGCTGGATGAAGCCCTTTAGAAGTATGCGCCGCTATACGTCTGCTTTAAACCATGTGAGCACACCCTTAAAGTGGTGTTATAGGCCCCAATATTGCTCATTTGTCTGTCAGGGTATGAGTAGAAATAGAAGAGAAACCTCATACTTACCTCACGGAAGCTCCCGGTCACTCTCGGCTGCTAGTCCGTTCACCACTGCTGAAGCAGTGAAAGGTCTTCATTCACCTGACAGCTACAGCCAATTACAGGCCATAGAGGTCAAGTGCACATGACGTTGTGGTCTGTGACTGGCTGCACCTGTCACGTGAACGATAGACATTAACTGCTTACTTCCGGGTTAAACGCTTCGGCAGCCAGGAGTTAACTGGAGCGTCCGGGAAGTATGAGGTTTCTCTTCTATTTCTAGTCATACCCCGACAGACAAACACACATTAGTCAGTCCCAAAACACCTATCACCTATCACCACCAAACAAATGCACAAAAAATTATAGTAGATGACATTATAAGACGTTTCTCAAATACATGTCATTATCAAATCCAATTTCCTTTGGTATGAGATACCAACTGTGCAGGGGGAGTTAAGGACATAGATGCTTGTACCGGGTTAATCTGAGTCTCACTGTACATACACTGCAGCCAGCACAACTTACTGAGGGCTTATCTCTCACAGGGTTTACCTTTTGCTTCCAGCCTCCTCCTCACTTAGACCGAATACAGTCCTGTCTTCTTTTTTTCCCCTAATTAATCATATATGACAAAGTATTTATATTTTAATCTTCTATTACTTCATAACGATCTATGGAGGTGATAGGTCCTCTTTAATATTTAGGCAGGTTTATACTGATGGTATCAATGGTCATAATACCACTAATTACACATATTTTACCAGTATAACATTAATTCATGGTATATCCCTTTAAAGGGGTTGTCTCACTACAAGGATTGCTGCTTTTATGTTAAAGATCTTGAAAAAGCAAGCAAGTCACTTTGTAATATGTGTCCATCAACAGTGTCCTATCTATTCCTAGATATCCCCTCTTGTATGGGCTGCATCAGCTCCTCAGGTTGCTATAGCTACAGACCTGTTCACGCTCATGATAGGCTGCCAGCACTGGTCGCTATAGCTACAGATCTGGCGTCCTCAGCAGCTAGACACTGCAGGCCAGTAGAAATCAGTAAAGTTAGTAAACCCACCCCTGAATTCAAAAATGAAACTGAGAAAACAGGACTGAGGTGAGATGAATCAATGCAGTGAGACAACCCCTTTTAAGGGGTTGTCTCGCTACAAGGTTTGCTTTTTATGTTAAAGATCTTGTAAAAACAAGTCACTTTGCGATATATGTCCATTAACAGTATCCTACCTATTCCTAGAGATCCCCTCTTGTATGGGCTACATCTGCTCCTCAGGTCGCTATAGCTACAGACCTGTTCACTCTCATGATAGGCTGACAACACTGGTCGCTATAGCTACAGACCTGTTTGGTCTCTCCTGATAGGCTGCCAGCATTGGTTTCTATAGCTACAGACCTGTTTGATCTATCCCGATAGGCTGCCAGCACTGGTTGCTATAGCTACAGACCGTTGGTCCTCACCTGAAAAAGGGTGCCAGCACTGGTTGCTAAAAGCTACAGACCTGTTTGGTCTCTCCTGATAGGCTGCCAGCACTGGTTGCTATAGCTACAAAACCTGTTTGGTCTCTCCTGTAGGCTGCCAGCAACTCGCTTGCTATAGCCTACAGAAACCCGTTTGGTCTCCCTCTGATAGGCTGATCAGTCACTGGTTGCTATAGCTACAGACCTGTTTGGTCTCTCCTGATAGGCTGCCAGCACTGCTTGCTATAGCTACAGACCTGGCTTCTACTGCAGCCTAGTAGAAGCCAGTAAACTCGCCCCTGAATTCAAAATGAGACCAAGAAAACAGGACTGAGGTGAGATGGATCAATGTAGTGAGACGACCCCTTTAAGGCCTTCCATGTGTGTAAGTCTGAGTACCAGCAAGACACGATAAGACATTCGCTTGCAACATAGTGAAGATTTCTGATGGAAATGAGAGTTCCTCCACGTTCATATTTTCTAACCTTTGAATACTTGGCACCAATAAGGAAAGTGATTCTAACATCCTCTCCATTGAAATGAATGGCTATTCCACATTACAGTGCACTATTGTACACTAAAGTCCGCTCCATCTGCACATAGACAGGGACACAGACAATCTTCCCTTTGTAATTAACAGAAGTCAAGTACACACAAAGGCGCTTGTCCATCGATCGAGCACGCGGCGTCCAACCTCACAGCCAAAAACCGCCGGCTATGTCAATACGTAAGCGGGAATTATCCGGCCGCCCTCGCTTTGTAATAAATTGCAGCAGATCTCTAATCAAATGCACGCAGCATTTTCGGTCCCAGCACAGTTGACCCGGGTCAGCAATAAAAGATTTCATTTTCTTCCAAGGACCTACTTAATAAGTGTTAAGTGACTGAGGCTGATTACCGGCTCGGTTGGAAGCAACATCTACTATCAGGCCGGAAAGGCGGGATGGAGTCTCTGCTCGGCTCCTGTGGGATCTTGTCAGGAGTAGATTATAGTCCAATTTTGCTCTTGGCTACTAAAGACAATCTGTGATACAATACGCCGCGCGGGTACGGCGATTCCAGTTAAAGGCTCAAGACTACAGCTCCGGTTCTTTAAAGGGAATGTGTCATCAAAAATAACTTATTGTTTAACTCACAGTTTTAAGGACTGAATGGTGATATTTTTTTAATTTTCCAGATCGCTTTCAATATATTTTTAATAATTCTTAAGTCCTGCAGTTCTCACTTTGGCCACTAGGCCTAATAATAGTCTCACACTTCCTGTTCTGTAGAGAAAGATTCTCAGTTGTCTGCTCATTATCAGCACAAAGAGGGTCAAACTGAAAGGCGACACCAGTGTGAATAGATAACACAGGATCCACCAGTCACAATAGGAGAGGTCACAGTTCACCCTCTCCCCTCCCTTCACAGTGATTCCTTCCCAGGTCACAGAGCATGACTAGAAAACTCTCCTATACATGTCTATGGGACTTAAACAATGACTCATTTTTTGATGACATATTTTAAAGGGAATGTGTCATCAAAAAATGACTTATTGTTTAACTCACATTTTTATGTTAAACAAATTTTTTAGGAATTTTTGGTTATTTTTTTTTTATTTTCCATATAACTTTCAGTATTTTTAAAAAATTCCTAAGTCCTGCAGTTTTCACTTTGACCACTAGCCCTAATAATAGTCTGAGACTTCCTGTTCCGTTTAGAGAGCTTTTCAGCAGTCTGCTCATTATCAGCACAAAGAGGGTCAAACTGAAAGGAGACACCATTGTGTATAGAGAACACAGGATCCACCAGACACAAGATGTCACAGCTCCCCCTCCCCCCTCCCTTCACAGTGAAAACTCTCCTATACAAGTCTATGGGATAGAATCTGTCTTAAAGGGAATCTGTCGCCAATTTTTTTTTTTACTTATTAAATCAGGACCCTGATCCATATTCTTTTCCTCTCAGTCGTTTTTATTTCCTGATTGTAGATTTCTCAATTTGGCGTCTACATAGGATTGTGGGGAAGACATTCTTGCTTGCACTCCTTTAACAGCAGTCAGAGAGATACTTTACAGCAGCTTCATGCCCATAGGATTCTGTTCCTTAGACTTGTATAGGAGAGTTTTCACTGTGCAGGGAGAGGAGAGGGGGAGCTGTGACATCTCCTCTTGTGACTGGTGGATCCTGTGTTATCTATTCACACTAGTGCCTCCTTTCAGTGTGACCCTGCTTGTACTGATAATGAGCAGACACTGAAAAGCTCTCTAAAAAGAACAGGAAGTGTCAGACGATTATTAGGCCTAGTGGCCAAAGTGAAAACTGCAGGACTTAAGAATTATTAAAATACTGAAAGTGATCTGGAAAATTAAGAAAACAACCAAAAATTCCTAAAAAATGTGTTTAACATAAAAATGTGAGTTAAACAATAAGTCATTTTTGATGACACATTCCCTTTAAGAATCCTATGGGCATGAAGCTGCTGTAAAGTATCTCTCTGGCTGCTGTTAAAGCAGTGCAAGCAAGAATGTCTTCCCCACAATCATACATAGACGCCAAATAGAGAAATCTACAATCAGGAAATAAAAGCGACTGAGAGGAAAAGAATATGGATCAGGGGCTTGATTTAATAAGAAAAAAAATAAATTGGCGACAGATTCCCTTTAACCTAAAGGGAACCTGTCACATTAAACATGCAGTCTGATCTGCGGGCAGCGTGTTATGGAGCAAGATTTGGCCAGTAGATTGATATAAGGAAATATTCAGTATAATTTATCATTTGTTTATTTAAATTCCTGCTTAGGAGTCCAGTAGGCGGTCTTAGTAAGGACTGACGGCATTCCCAGTATAATTGTGGAGCTGTCAGTCACTGAGTAGGACCGCCCACTGGACTTCTAAGCCCAAGATAAGCAGGAATTTAACCCCTTAAAGGGGTTTTCTCACTACAAGGATTGCTGCTTTTTATGTTAAAGATCTTGCAAAAACAAGTCACTTTGCAATATATGTCCATTAACAGTTTCCTACCTATTCCGAGATATCCCCTCTTGTATGGGCTGCATCAGCTCCTCAGGTTGCAATAGCAACAGACCTGTTCAATCCCTCCTGATAGGCTGCCAGCACTGGTCGCTATAGCTACAGACCTGTTTGATCTCTCCTGATAGGCTGCCAGTGATGGTTGCTATAGCTACAGACCTGTTCAATCTCTCCTGATAGGCTGCCAGCACTGGTCGCTATAGCAATATACCTGTTCAATCTCACATGATAGGCTGCCAGCGCTGGTCGCTATAGCTACAGACCTGTTCAGTCTCTCGTGATAGGCTGTCATACTGGTTGCTATAGCTACAGACCTGTTTGCTCTCTCCTGATAGGCTACCAGCACTGGTTGCTATAGCTACAGACCTGTTCAGACTCTCTTGATAGGCTGCCAGCACTGGTTGCTATAGCTACAGACCTGGCTTCTGCTGCAGCCTAGTAGAAGCCAGTAAACACGCCCCTGAATTCAAAGTGAAACCAAGAAAACAGGACTGAGGTGAGATTAATCCATGTAGTGAAAAACCAAAGCGAAGGCAGCACATCCAAAAAAATGTGGTTTATTGACCCAACAACAGCGACGTTTCAGCCCTGACCAGGGCTTTTTTCAAGCTTGAAAAAAGCCCTGGTCAGGGCTGAAATGTCGCTGTTGTTGGGTCAATAAACCACATTTTTTTGGATGTGCTGCCTTCGCTTTGTTTTTTTGATATATTGACCTGGATCCTGGTCCTGAAGGCGTGCACCCGTCTACCAAATGTTTCTACGTTGTTGCTGTTGAATATTTCCAATTGTTTTAATAACATGTAGTGAGACAACCCCTTTAATAGATGATTTTGGGGGGAGGAAAGGATTGGGCATGTTGCATTTTAACTCTGGATCCTTTTGTTCCCCTTAGATAAGCCACCATTAGAGATGTCTGGCAGCGGCTTTCTCTTCTGTTCCCATAGATAACATGGTCGGCCAAGTAGCAAGGGTTTGGGGGAATGTGGAGGAATAGCTCTGTGTTGAGTGTCGGGCCGACAGCTACCTTCACTACAATGATTAGCTTTCAACGTGTAGGGAACAGTAAAAGACGTATTGCTTGGTTTATTTTGCTTTGTTGAGGAGATAAGAGAGATTTTATCTGCTCTGAGGGCACACAAGTTTCTCTGGTTACCGTCTCACTCTCCCGGTTTCTTTCTGTAAGGCAAAATTTTGAGAAGTTGGGAGACCAACATAGACATTAGATAGTTGGCCAGGTCTGTTGAAGTCAGTGATGGTATATTGACACACTGAAGATCTGATATCGCCAGTCTCATTCACTATGTGTCATAGGCTGCAAGCTTTAGCATATCTGCCCCATACTCCCGAATTTGGAGACATCAATGATGACATTTGTTTCACAGACGGTTACATCTATAGCGGTTTCCAACATCTGCTTGGTTTGTGACCTTTTATTATTTTCGGTATACACTGTACATCCTCAGTCCCTATAGTGATGGCGCCTAGTAGGTTGCAGGCGTCCTCTTCGCAGGTGGTCCCGCACAATAGAAATCAATCAGTATTCATCGAGGAAAGTACACAGCCACCTCCAGTCTACGCAGACGCTAATCCCTCCACCCCCGCAAGCTCCCCTCCTTCTTCTTCTTCATGTACGGAAAATACGAGACTGATGCTGAGGCCTGTATAGGTGACCCCACACCTGCTAATCATCACCATGACATGATGAACATAAGATCCCATACCAAACGGACGCTACAGACAGTGCAGACCCCATCCAGAAGATGAGCTAATAAAGATGCTGAATGGCAAATCTGCCTAGATACCCCCCATTGCTGTAGTGACGGCCCCCGGTGGCAGCTGTAAGGAGGAATGTACACGGGACGCATGTGCTGGGGAAATCGGTCGCTAAATCTGCGCGGAAATATCAAAGAGGTAAAATCCGCAGCAAATCCTTGACAAAAATTGACATATTGTGGATTTAAAAAGTCTCCTCGCAGGTTAATTTCCACATAGATGATTCCCACCATGGGGGCAAGGGATTTGTAAAGTAGCATCCACAAAGCTAGCACTGTAATCCGCTGCAGAGCTTCCATCTGCAAATCCACGGCGAAAATGCGATGCAAACCCGTCACTTGTGCAATCACCGTAAGGCCATGTTCACACGGCTTATTCTGGGACGTCCCAGTCATTACGGTAATCCACAGCTCTCATAGAGCACTATGGATTACGTCTCCTCTCCCTGCTCGCACAATCCGGCGCGGGGGGGAGAAAGTGACATGTGAATTACCAGTGGCGTATACGCGCCGCTGGTAATGCAAGGCTATGGGCCGGCGAGGGGCCGGCCCCCCGCCCCCGGCCACACAGCGTAATTGCGGGGCGTAATTACGCCCCGCAATTAAGCCGTGTGAACATGGCCTAAAGGTCACCCAGCTTTCCTAGAAATAGACCAAAGGGTTTTAATCGTGGAGGCGAACAAGGGGCCTTATATATGAAAACTGTCTAGTGGTAAGACTGTCTTTGTTGT
Organism: Phyllomedusa bahiana; assembly: GCA_025379985.1. Lineage (NCBI taxonomy): Eukaryota > Metazoa > Chordata > Amphibia > Anura > Hylidae > Phyllomedusa > Phyllomedusa bahiana. The sequence goes on from JAODAL010029312.1 coordinate 32,419, forward strand.
CCATAACAACCTATCAGAGCCCATAGCAACCAATCAGAACTCATAGCAACCAATCAAATCCCATAGCAACCAGAGCCCATAGCAACCAATCAGAGCTCATAGCAACCAATCAAGAGCTCATAGCAACCAGAGATTCAGAGCCCGCAGCAACCAATCAGAGCCCGCAGCAACCAATCAGAGCCCGCAGCAACCAATCAGAGCCCGCAGCAACCAATCAGAGCCCATAGTAATCAGAGCCCACAGCAACCAATCAGAGCACATTGCATCCAATCAGAGCCCATAGCAACCAATCAGATCCCATAGAAATCAATCAGAGTTCTAGCAACCACTCAGAGCTCATAGCAAAGAGTCAGAGCCCATAGCAACCAATCAGAGCTCAACCTTCATTTCTTATACTGCTCTGGGAAAATGAAAGCCGACCTCTGATTGGTTGCTATGGGCTCTGAATGGTTGCTATAGGATCTGATTGGTTGCTATTGGCTCCGATTGGTTGCTATTGGCTCCGATTGGTTGCTATGGGCTCCGATTGGTTGCTATGGGCTCTGATTGGTTTATGGGCCGATTGGTTGCATGACTCCGATTGGTTGCTATGATCCCGATTGTTCTATGAGCTCTGATTGGTTTGCTATGGGCTCTGATTGGTGCTATGGCTGGTTGCTATGGGCTGATTTTGTATAGCTCTGATGGGTGCTATGACTCTGTTGTGCATGATCTCTGATTGGTTGCTATGAGTTCTGATTGGTTGCTATGAGCTCTGATTGGTTGCTATGATCTCTGATTGGTTACTATGAGCGCTGATTGGTTGCTATGAGCTCTGATTGGTTACTATGGACAACAACAAAAATCTTACCACTAGCCAGTTTTGATAAATGAGGCCCAGTGAGTTGTATGATATCAGAGACCGAATTCAAAATGCCACAATCTGAACTGTAGGAGTTGTGGGTAATAAGTCTGCGATGCTAATAATCGCCTCCTCTCACAGCCTGTAATGAGCGCAGTTAATAACGCTGACGGCAGCTCCAGCGCTCGTATCCATAATACAGAGGCGCTCGCACAATAATCTTCCAATCTGCGAGTCGTTCTGGGCGGCTAAGTCTTCCCTTCCTGTGTGAGATGCTCCTGGCTGCGATCCATGGCGGTGTGCAGCCTCATGTGAGCCGCCAGTCACTGAAGCACAGCCGCTGGGAATACTCAGCAGCCCTGGGACTTGTATCGAAAAACATTGAGCACTCGTCTCAGCCTACATGTACAGCATGGAAATCGCTTCTTCGTTTGTCCAGATTTATGTCAATAAAGCTTAGTTATCGTAACTCTTAGTCATAAAGGGATACTCTCACCAAATTGATTAGCTTTGAACATGTAGGCAAAGATAACAATTATTACCAAATACATTGCTGTTCTAATTTTAGATCTATTTCAGAGTTAGGGCAGTTCTTATCTCCTGCTTCTGTACACGCGTTTCCTTAGGTTACCAATCACTTCTCTCTGCTCTAGCAACAGTGGCCAGGATGGTGATGTCACTCCCTGCTGTGTCCTACCAGCTTAGACCCCTCCATCACCAATGTCCCCATGAAACAGGCTCAGCTAGGAAAAGCAGAGCTAAAATGGCAGTCACTGCTGTAGAACCAACCACAGACAGAACAGGAAGCGGGAGCCTGAGGCTGTAGGATCGCCCGCAGCCTGAACAGGAAGAGGGAGCCTGAAGCTGTAGAACTGCCCACAGCCTGAACAGGAAGTGGGAGCCTGAAAGTGTAGAGCCGCCCACAGACTGAACAGGAAGTGGGAGCCTGAAACTGTAGAACCGCCCACAGCCTGAACAGAAGGGGAGCCTGAAGCTGTAGAACCGCCCACAGCCTGAACAGGAAGTGGAAGCTGAACATAGTAAACCTCGCCCACAAGCCTGAACAGGAAGTGGGAGCCTGAAGCTGTAGACCGCCCACAGTCTGAACAGGAAGTGGGAGCCTGAATCTATAGAACCGCCCACAGCCTGAACAGGAAGTGGGAGCCTGAAATTGTAGAACCGCCCACAGCATGAACAGGAAGTGGGAGCCTAAAGCTGTAGAACTGCCCACAGCCTGAACAGGAAGTGGGAGCCTGAAACTGTAGAACTGCCCACAGCCTGTACAGGAAGTGGGAGCCTGAAACTGAAGAACTGCCCACAGCCTGAACAGGAAGTGGGAGCCTGAAAATGAAGAACTGCCCACAGCCTGTACAGGAAGTGGGAGCCTGAAACTGTAGAACCGCCACAGCCTGAACAGGAAGTGGGAGCCTGAAGCTGTAGACACGCCCACAGCTGAACAGAAGTGGGAGCCTGAAACGTGTAGAACCGCCCACAGCCCAGACAGGAGTGGGAGCCTGAAACTGTAGAACCGCCCACAGCCTGAACAGGAAGTGGGAGCCTGAAACTGTAGAACCGCCCACAGCCTGAACAGGAAGTGGGACCCTGAAGCTATAGACCCCCCCACAGCCTGAACAGAAAAGTGGGAGCCTGAAATGTAGAACCGCCACAGCCTGGAACAGGAAGTGGGACCCTGAAACTGTTAGAACCGCCTACAGCCTGGACAGGAAGTGGGAGCCTGAAACTGTAGAAACCCCCAGAGTCTGAACAGGAAGTGGGAGCCTGAAGTTGTAGAACTGCCCACAGCCTGAACAGTAAGTGGGAGCCGGGAAGCTATGAACCGCCCACAGCCTGAACAGGAAGTGGGAGCCTGAAGCTGTAGAAGCCCCCCACAGCTTGAACAGGAAGTGGGAGCCTGAAGCTGGCTGTAAAGAGGAAGCTCTGTGAAACAGCATGGTGAGCTCTGCAAATTTCTAATATACTTTATCTTTTTTATTCCTTATTAGTTTCAAGATCCCTGCTTTCTGTCAGTGAATGGGAACAGTCACAGTTGGTGACCACGAAGGAGTCTCATGGTGGCAGGAGGGTACCTGACACATGGGATCATCTCACAGGAAGCTTTGTGTCTGAAATTCCTAGTGGCTGCCTTTAGATACATTTACAGGTGCGTGGATTTCGTGTTATCAAATTGTACATGTTATTGTCCAAGATATCATTAAAAGCTCTTAATGTGATCAGCTAAATATTTTCTGCTAGGAAACTATGTAAAGAAAGGGTTAGTGAAAAGATTAAGGGTTGTTTTTCATGGTCAGAAATTAGTAGGTGGCGCTGTTATATATATATCTTCATTCATTTTAGTGCATATATGTATATACACAGTCAAGTCACATTATTATGATAATTTCCTACTTTCACCATCAGCAACACATAGCTTATAAAGGAAGTCCTGTGTGGTGCGCTGGCTTGGTGGGTATATAAGGAGTGCACTAGGTCGTCTGCACACACATCCCTCATTGCTGCCATGGGTAAACGGAGCAATTTATCAGAGTAGGGATGATTATTGGTTTTCGAGCCAAGGATGGCGATACTTCTGAAACTGAGCAGTTTATAACCGTTGGCGGCTGCTGTGGTGAAAGTGTACGGTGAGGGATAAAGGGCACCATTGTGAATAAACAACATGGAAACTGTGAAGTACCATGTGACTGTGAAGGCGGCTACGGGGGTTGCAAGGGCAGGGGATTTCCAGGGGAGCAGTCCCCAACAAAATGGGCCCAGGGGGGAAAAAGACGGTGTTAACAAAAATTTGTTCGTGAAACCAAAAGGAGCCTGTGTAGGGGGCCCCTGGGGTGGTGGTGTTGGCTCATGGACCCTCCAGCAGCTGTTTGGGGGCCCCTGGTTGGTGGGGTTGGCTTATGGACCCCCAAGGGAGCTGTTTGGGGGCCCCCGGATGGTGGTGTTGGCTCTATGGCCCCCCCAAAAAAACTTTTGGGGCCCCGGATGGTTTGGGGTTTTGGGGTTTTATGGTTCCTCCAGCAGCTGTGGGGCCCCCGGATGGTGGGGTTGGCTCTATGGCCCCCCCCAAAAAAACTGTGGGGCCCCTGGAAAGGTGGGGTTGGCTCAAAAAGACTTTTTCTAGAAAACTGGTTGGGGGCCCTGGAGGGGGGTGGTTTGGGTTTAAAGGACCCCTCCCGAGCTTGTCCCTGGTTGGGGGTTTTGGCCCATTGGGCCTCCAGAGCTGTGGGAGGGCCCCGGATGGTGGTGTTGACTCTATGACCCCCCCCGGCGTTTTGGGGCCCTGGGTTTGGTTTGGGGTTGGGGCCCATGGACCCTCCAGGGGCTGTTTGGGGGGGCCCCTGGATGGTGGGGTAGGCCCTTTATGGACCCTCTAGCAGCTGTGGAGCCCTGGATGGGGGGTGTTGGCCCATGGACCCCAGCAACTGTGGGGCCCCCGGATGGTGGTGTTTTTCTCCCATGGGCCCCCCAGGGGCCCGTGGGCCCCTGGATGGTGGTGTTGGGTCTATGGGGCCCTCCGCAAACCGGGGGGGCCCCTGGATGGTGGGGTTGGCCCCTATGGAACCCCCCAGGGGTTGTGGGGGCCCTTTGGGTGGTGGTTTTTGGCTTTATGGACCCTCCCGGTGTGGGGCCCGGGATGGGGGGTGTTTGGGTTTTGGCCCCCCCAAGCCCGTGGGGCCCCGGAAAGGTGGTGTTGGCCCCTATGGACCCCCCGCAGCCCGTGGGGCCCCTTTGGGTGGTGGGGGTTGGCTCTAGGGATCCCCAGCAAACTGTGGGAGCCCCCGGATTGGGGGGGTTTTTGGTTCTATAACCCCCCAGGGGAGTTGGGGGCCCCTGGTGGGGGTGTTGGCTCTATTTCCTTTCCAGCAGTGTGGGCCCCCGGATAGTGGTGTTTGGGGTCTTGGACCCCCCAGCCCGTGTGGGCCCATGGAAAGGTGGGGGTTGGCTCTATTGCCCCCCCAGCAGTGGGGGGCCCCCGGGTGGTGGGGTTTGGGTTTTTGGCCCTCCAAACCTTTTGGGGGCCCCCGGATGGTTGTGTTTTGGGTTATGGACTCCCCCGCAGTGTGGAGCCCTGGGTGGTTGGGGTTGGCTCTTTGGCCCCCTCATCAGTGTGGGGCCCTGGTTGGGGTTTTGTTGGCTTTTTATGGGGCCCCCAGGAACTGTTTGGGGCCCCCGGGTGGTTGTGTTGGCTCTTTTTCCCCCCCATCAGCTGTGGGAAAGGGAAAATACCAGGAAAAATTTTTTTTAGTCACTCCCAGCCCCTGTAGCGGTGTCTGGATATTAAAAAATGAACATTTTAAAAAATGTGCTCCATGTGTTTTAAAGGGTTTTTTTTTGCCCTGACAGCTTTGGAAAGTAAATGGAGATAAGCCCCTATTTGCAAATGGGTCAAACATTACAATAAATGAACAATAATTTTGCGTTTTTAACTTTTTTGTTCGGGAACATTTGTCTTAGTTTCCCCTTGGATTTTCGGAAGTACTTAATACTCATGTAAGACGCCTGCAGGGTTGTAATTTGCCCTTTTTGCATTTCCCGGGGATGGATTTTAATGGCCCCAAAGGGCTCCCAAAATTTCCCAAAATGTGTCCGGACCAGGTAAAAAGCAAAAGCTTCAGTTTTTTACAGCTCCCTACAGCGTTTTTTTTTTTTGGGCCCCACAAGGTTAACAACCCAAACCCCGGGTGTGGTATACTAGGCAATTTGGGAAAAATTACCCGGGTTTTCCTGGAGACCCTGATTAATGTTCCTATCACAGTGGGCCCCGGATACCGTGCAAGAGGCCCCCGGCCCTTATGGATTCATGTCAAGTCCCGCCCCTGGGGGGTGTAAGCCCGTTGCTGTAGGAGTGTGCCCCCGGGAAATCCTTTTATATGGGAGCGGTCATAAAAAAGTTTATCAACCCTGTTTTTTATGATATAGAAAGTCCCCCCCGAGAAAAAGGGACAATGGTCCATTTGGGAATAGGCCCCAAATTTCTGTATAAATTTAAATTTTAAAAGGGGGTTTTTGCCAAAGAAGTAATGTTTAGTGGGATCCTCCCAAAAAGGGGTATTTAATACTTTTTAAATATTTTCCCATTACAAAAAGTGAAAACTTGGGGAGAGCTAAAGCCCTTTGTTAACCCGAAAGTTTACCCGAGGAGCTGAAAAGGGGCCTTTATCTGGCGGGCTTGTGTGTTTGCACTTTCCTTTTGTGACAGGGGAAAATGAATGGGCTTTAAGGGGGTGGGGAGAAAAGGGGCAGGTATGGGCTGTCTGCTGTTTAGAGAATCCCCTGTTTTAATGGTTTTTATTTGAGTAAATTTTGAGGGCGCTCCCTTTTCCCTTTTCCCCTTGCTTACCCCTCCCCCCTTTTTACCCCTGCAGTTTTTATGAATCAGAAGGGTTTGTTTATAGTCTTCCTGAGCTGTAAAGGGGTAAGGGAAACCCTTTTTCCAAATTTGTGGCAAACCCATTTTTAAAGGGGAAAGGGTCTGAGTTTGGTAGGCGGTGGCATAATTTAATCACCGGGAAAACTTTTCCAATAAAGTTTAAAAAAAAAAAATAAAACAGGGGGAAAACACTTAAAGGGGTTTGTCCACTACAAGGGTTGCCTGGGTTTTTTTGGGTTAAAAGATTTTGAAAAAAAAAGTCATTTGAAAATTTTGTGTCCCAAATTTCCGTGTTTTACCCATTTCCCAGATATCCCCCCTTTTTATGGGCTGCATCAGCTCCTCAGGTATTTTAGGGTACAGACCTTTTTTGATCTCTCCTTTATAGGTGCCGCAATGGTTGCTATTTGCTACAGACCGGGGTTTAAATGCAACCTAGTTGAAGGCCCGTAAACAGCCCCCGAAAACCAAATTAAAATAAAATTTCGGGGATTAGGACATAATCACCTTTCTTCCTAAGCTCTCATTTGAAAAGGGCAAACCATACGCAGTCAGGCAGTATACAAAGCAAGACCATTGCTGCGGTCTAAGGGTGAGAACACTGCACCAGGCCCCCACGTGACCGCCAAAGGCTGTACAAAGGCTGTTGGGCCCTTTCCGCATTTTTTTTCTTGGGCCCAAAGGGGGAGGGGTGTGGTCGCCACCTAACAAAAATGGGAGATTGAGTACCCCTTGTCATGTGTATCAGGTGCATGTGAGGGTTCTGGCTTATTTCAGTTATTTAATTTCTTTGGGCCCGGGAAAGGGGAAAACTTTGATGGGGCTTGACAGGTAAGATGGGGCCCCTGGGGGCAAAATATACCCTAACCCGGTACCCCTGGGAATTTGGGGGATTCCCGGATTGCAGGCCCGCAGTATTTTCTGGAAGAAAAAGAGAAAGAGAAGCAAAAAAAGAAAAAGGGAGAGTGCAGGAGTCATTTACAGAAAACTGAGGGTGGGTCCCCAAAAATTACTTTGTAATTTATCCCCCAAAAATAACCCCCAAATGGTGTCCCCAAAGGATCTTCTCACAAAAACGGGCCAAAAAGAAACAAAATCCATGGTGGGCCCCCCAAAATTCATTCCATGGTGGGCTCCAAAATTCATCTCCACTGGTGGGCCCCCCAAGATTCTTCCATGGTGGGCTCCAAGAAATTATTCCCCTGGTGGGTCCAAGAATTTTTCTTTACTGGGGGGGTCCAAAATTAAAACTCATTTGGGGGGCTCCAAAAGGATTCATCTCCCCTTGGGGGACCCAAAAAATCAAAACTCCAATGGGGGGACCCCAAAAATCTAAATCCTGGAGGGACCCAAGAATCAACTACTGGAGGGACCCCGGGAAACATTCCCCCCTTGGTGGGCCCCCCAAAAATCAAATTACTGGAAGGCCCCAAAAAAATCAACTTTTGGTGGGCTTTAGGAATCAATCCCCGGGTTTCCCCCCAAAAAACATCACCCCCTGTTAAAAGGGCCCCCAAGAATCAACCCCCACTTTGGAGGGCTCTAAGAAACATCTCCTTGGTGTTCTCCCAAAATTCAACTCCCCTGGAGGGAAACCCAAAAATCATTCCTTGGTTTGGGCCCCAAGAATCAACTCTTCTGGGCGGCCCCAATAATAAATTCCTGGGGGCTCCAGGAATAAAACCCACTGGGGGTCCCCCCAAGAAAATTCCAAAGTTAGGCCCCCAAGAATCAACCCCCATGGTGGGACCCCCAAAAATTTAAAACCACTGGAGGCTCTTTAAAAAAAATTCCTCTGGTTTTTTCCCAAGATTTAATCCCTTTTGGGGGGCCCCAAGAATAAAACCCCCTTTGGGGGTTTTTAAAAAACCCTTTTCCTTTGGGTTCTCAAAAATTAATCCCCTTTGGGGGGCCCCAAAGAATCGTTCCCTTGGTGGCCCCAAAAAATAAACCCGGTGGGGCCCCCGGGAATTAAAACCCCCCTGGGGGGGCCCCAAGAAAAAATCTCCTCTTGGGGGCCCCCCCAGAAAACAACTCCCTTGGTTGCCTCAAGAACCCCAAAAACCCTGGGGGGGCCCCAAGGGGAAACACCCTCCCCTGGTGGGGGCCCCAAAAATCAAAATCCATTTGGGGGGCCCCAAGAAACAAACTTCCCCTGGTGGGCCCAAGAATCAACTCCAAATGGGGGTCCCCAAAAATTAACCTTTTTTGGTGGGCCCCAAAAACAAACCCCACTGGTGGGCCCCAGGCACCCCAGTCTGACACTGGACTTGCAGATCTTGACATTTGGGGTCATAAAACACACTTTATAATTGTCCCCACCCTGCTTCTGAGTACACCACGCTGACACTTTACCATGGTGAGGAAGCCATTGCAGAGCTGCGCTGGTGCAGTAGTGCCTCCATCTATAAATATCTGATTTCCCGGGTTGTAAACACGGTTATTGCAGACCTTCCCCCTCCCTTTCTGCTGCGGCCCCTAAGGGAAAAGATCACTAGCACACTCCCGACAGCAGTGATGTGCCAGCGTGCAGCCTGCCCTGCAATAACACTCGTGTATCTCGCTAACACAACACATATTGTGCGCTAGGAAAATACACAAGCCCCCCAACAGGCACCGCCCCCCTGGAAAAAAGGAAAACCAAATAAAAAAACCATTCATCAAAATTTAAACATATTGCTTTTTCATAACACGGCCCTTGATTGTCCCTTTTTCTAATGTGAGTTTTTAAATTTCATGGGGGTAGATATGCCATGAGGGGCAGTCACAGCAGTGCCCAGTTTAGGGGGTACATTCACTTCATCCTAGGCATGGGTGAACCTTTGCCAGCCTAAGGGCATGTCCCCACGGCAGATTTGACTTATTATAAGGGAGCACAAGGAGGGAGTAGGTGACGCCCCGGGGTTTGAAAACTCAGTAGCTGCCCGCGGGGGGAGGTGTGTAAAAGGGGTTTTGTGAACGGGGTGAGGAGCTCAACCGCCTGGTCGTATCCCCGGGAAAAACGAGCTGTAAAAAAGGATCACTAAAGGAGCAGCTAAAACCCAAAAAAGGTTACAGGAAAATTTTAATAATAATTTAATTTTGGGGAAAATGTTTTTTATTTTAAAATTTTCAAATTCCCCCCTCAATTTTTTAATATGGGCAAAACCCCCTTTTAAAGGAAAATCTGTGGGCTGTTTCCCCCTCAGGATTTTCCACCAGACGGTTTTTTTTGACAACCGGGCGGTTCCCCCAAAAAAAATTTGAACATGTTTATTCTTACGCCCCGGGTTTTTTGGGCGGAACATGAACATGGGCAAGGGGAAGGAGGAGGACTTTGAATTCCCCAAACCGAGACAAAAAAACGCCCCCTGCGGCCCCTTCCCCCGGGCCCCCAAAAAAGAGCAAAAACCCGGGCGAGATTTCCCGACTGGTATTATCCTTTTCCGTGGATTTTGGCCCCCAAAGGGAAGGGTTTTCACGGCTGATTCAAATGTGAATTTTTTGATCCCAATCAGGTTTAAAACCAAAAATCAAAAAACCTTTTCTTAAAAACACTTTTCGCGAAAGGGTTTTATCAGGTTTTTGGGGAAAAGGTTTTTCCTTTCTGTTTTCTTTCTGAAAAAACCCAATGCCAAAATTAAAAGCCAGGGCAAAAAACCACAAAAAAATACATCCCAAAAACTTTCCATTGATTATTTTGGGGGGGTTCAGTGTGAAAATGCTTCAAAAATTGGGCTGAACATTCTTTTTAAACGCCCAAAAAAGCGGGGGGAAAACAGAGGGGAAAAAAATTTTTGTGTGTGAACTAAACAAAAGTTTTAATAGGGAATTTAATGAAAAGAAATGAGGGGCGTTTTGGAAAAATTATTTTTATCCTGTTTTTTTGGGCAAGGGGAAATACTCCGAAAAAAAGCCCGTGTGAACATACCCCAAAAGGGGGTTGGGGCACATGATAAGACGTGCTGGAGGTTGTAAAACTGGAGAAATTCTGCCCATACACTACGTTCCTGGATACCGGGTAAATGACCTGTGTGGTGGTCCCCCATGCCCGGTTTTGGTGGTCACCAAAGATTAAAACCCCTGCTGGAGGTGTAATACTGGAGAAGTTCTGCTCCTCCATAACTATGTTACCCGGGTACCAGGGCAAGGACCCGTGTTGGGGGTTTACATGATAAGACTGTGTGGAGGGGGGTAATTTCTGGAGAAGTTCTTTCTCCCCCATACACTGGTGTTACCTGGATAAAAGGGTGACATGGATGTGTAGTGGTAAAATGAAAGACACTTCTGGAGGGGAGTAATACCCGGGGAAAGGTTTGCTCCTCATTTCATTTCTGTTACTGGATACCCGGGTCCCCATGACTGTGTGGTGGGAAAAATGATTAAGGGCAAATGCTGGAGGTAGTAATTAAATGGAAAAAGTTCTGCCCCCTCCATACAATCTGGTTTCCGGATTTCCCGGGTCACATGACCGTGTGGTGTCACCTGATAAGGGCAATAATGGAGGGTGTAATTTTGGAGAATTTTTGTTTTCCAAAACACTACTGTTACCTGGATACCAGGGTGAATGACCTTTTTTGGTGGTACCTGATAAGACGCTGCTGGAGGTGGTAACAGGAGAAGTTTTGTCCTCCATACACTATGTTACCTGGATTACCCGGGGGCACATGAAACCCGTGTGGTGTCACATGATAAGATGCTGCTGGAGGTTGTAATATGGAGAAGTTTGTCCCCCATTTCACTTCTGTTACCCCGGATACCGGGGTTCAAGACCTGTGTAGTTTGGGACAAGATAAGACGTTTCTGGAGGAGGGGAGTTACTGGAGGGAAATTCTGTCCCCCAAAAAACCTTTCTTTTACCCGGATACCCGGGTCACATGACCTGTGTGGTGGGCACATGATAAGGGCGCTGCTTTGGGGGGTAGGTTTTTACTGGAAAAACTGGAGGTTTTTTCCCTTTCATTTTTGTTACCCGGATTTCCGGGTCCAAGACTGTTTTTAAGTGAAAAAAATCCTTTTTAAATTGCACCCTGTTTACTTTGCCCGTGAAAAATTTTCATTTCAAAACTTAACCCCTAAACACCCCCAAAAAAATTCAATCATTTTTTTTTTTTTTTAAATAATTTCTAAATTTAAATTTTACAATAAACAAAAAAAATAATAATGGTCCCCTTTGGGTACCCCCTTTTATACACAAAAAAATAATTTTAAGGCACAAATTTTTTTCAGATAAGAAAAGGGGATAAGCAAGGGAAAAAACAAAATAAACAATAAAAGACAAACCCCCTTTTGGCATTTATAATAATTTAAAGGGTGAAAACAAAAGACGTTCCCTCTTCACTTTAAAAAAAAGAAAAAAAAAAAATTAAAAAAAAAAAGTAAACCCCCCCCCCCCCCAAAAAAAAAAACCAAAAAAAAAAACAAAAAAAAAACAAAAAAAACACAGAAAAAGGGGGTGGTCCCCCTACCGCAGTTAAATTTTAGAGACAAAAATAACCAAAGACCTATGTTAATTTAAAATAAGGTCTGGGAAAAAAAGGTGGAAAAAAAAATCCCGTGCTGATTCAATGTGCGAGTCGTCACACCGCCCCCGTCCCCCAAAGCCCGAAAGGGGGTGAAATTTGGGTAGAGGGCCCAAAATTTAACCCCCCCAAATTGACGCACAGTCACCAAGGGGGTATCCCGGGGGTGGTGCCAGGAAAATGGCTGAGGTAAAACTCCATATTTTGGGATAAGACATCCAAAACCCCCGAGCCCCGGGGGGTGAGAGGAAAAGGAATTTCCCGGAGATGTAGACAAAGGGTGCATGATTCCTTTATCTCCTGGGGGGTGTTTAAAAATTACCTATGAAATTTCCTTTCCAAATTTTCAAATCATTTGAATTTTTTACAGTATACTCAAAACCCATCAAATTTTTAACCCTGAAAAATTTCTTGTACTCTCCCCACCCCAGCAGCTGGCAATTTGCTCAATAATATATGCAAATGATCAGAGAAGAGAGGGCGGGGCTTACAGGTTGGCGCAGTATGCAGGTAGCCTTGTCTATGATTATCCCTTGTTACAAACAATATGTAATAGGTGGCACTGGCTCTGTCTTAACAGGGATCGTGCCCAAAAAAAAATTTGGTCCTTATAAAGGGGCATTTTGGGAAAATTTCAACCGAACAAAGGCATAACCTACTTTGCTTGAGCCAAAAGCTCCCCAAAAAACACCGTTTTTTTTACCTCCTCAAATATGCCCAATTTTTTACCAATTTGAAAAAAAGGGTGCAGGCGCGCTTGTCAAATTTGCACCAGTGAAGGGGACGCGCTGTTTCGTGACGGCGATAAGGCCCATTTTCTGAATTTGTTACAAAACATTTAAAACTGATACAGAGCTCCCTTTCCCGAGTCTTTTGGTCTTTAAACCCCTGATGGGGCTGATGGACGCTCCCTTTATTTTTTGGTATTGGGTTTTCCCGGGGCCGGCTTGTCTTTCAAAGCCGCTGTTGGGAAAACCCCCCCACCGCCTCGCTAGCATCCATTGTTTGGTCTCCGTTAATATTTAGCAAGTGTTGATGAATGTCAATCGGTGCAATTGTTTCCGCATGGAAGAAAATTTAATTTTCACCTCTGCTTTTTTACGCGCGATTTTAGTCAGCGCCCCTTTTTTTCTGGGGGTCCCCCTTTATATTTTGTTACCCGGCCCAATTTTAAAAATTTTTTAGATACTGGTTTAAAAAGGGGTTTATAACCTATTGCCACGTGCCACCAAGGGCAACCCCCCCGCGCCCGTATTTGGGAATTAAATTTTCCCGTCAGGAGCCCTGATAAAAAAAAAAGTTAAAAGGGGCACGCTAATATGGTGCAAGATTGGAACTGGTAGTGGGTGAGGGCCCTGATGTTTCAGCTATACAGGGCCCTGAAATTACTTATGGCAGCCCCTGGCCCCCAAAATTCCCCCTTTGGTATTGGGACGATAAAATAGGGGTTTTCTTTGGAGCAATTTATAGTAGATGAGTTAGAAGATGCTAAAATAGATATTTAGATAGTAAAGGTTTCATAAAATAGGTGGAGTTAAGGTTTGATATGAAAAATTTGATAAGGGAGATAATGGGGTGTTTGGTTATGAGATTGATAGTTTGTAGATTGATAGATATGAGAAAAGTTTGAAGGAGGGGTAGATAGATAGTTTGGGGTGGTTTGATTATTTGAAACCCCTTGTGACTGTGAAAAAAAACAATACAAAAACCCAAATTTAAAGGGAAAAGCAGGCTGGGTAAAACCCCCAAAAAAATAAGGGGTTATGATTTAATAAATTTCCCAAAAAAGAAAAACCCGACTTTAAAAAAACTTTTAAAACAAATTTAAAGCTACCCCCCTAGATGGGCCCCAAAAAAAAAAAGCATAATTTTTAAAAGCTATCAATAAAAAAATCACCCAAAAAAAAAAAACCCAAATACCCCCTTTAGTCCCTAATCTTTCTAAATTTAAATTTAAAAAAAATACCTACCCCAAAAAAATTATGTGGGGCAACCGCCCCCCAAAAGGGGCCCACTTCCCGAGGAACCTTAAGGCTACCTAAATAATCCCCTTTTTTTCCCCTTTTTACTAATTTCATATATTAACTTGGGGGAAAAATAGAGGAAAAAAAACATACCCAAAAAATACCTGAAAAAGAAAAAAATACCCCAACCCAAACCCGAAAACTGGAAAAACCCTTTTTAAAAATTAAGCCAACGGTTGCCCCCTGACAAAAAAAACAGGAAAAAGTCTCTAATTTTTAAGGGAAAACTTAAAATTTTAAAATAGAGATAAAAGAATATCCTAAATAAAAAACCAAAAAAATCACATTGATAAATTAATTATGAATGTATTTGCATTTTGCTGAAGAAAAAAAGTATTTTGATCCCCCACCAACCATTAAGATTTTTGGTCCCACAAAACCCGTAAGCGCTCCCCAATCCAAAATTGTTATCTGCATTAAATTTCAGCTGTCTTAAATATCCCTTTATTTAAAAAATTTCCCCGTCACAGGGGTCAATTAATCAGTCAGACCCCTAACTTTCTAAACATTGGGCAAAAACCAACGAGCTTTCTTAAGGATGTCAGGGACAAGATCATAGACCCGCACAAAGCTTTAAAGGGCTACAAAACCATAAGTAAGATGTGGGTGAGAAGGAGACAAACTATTGGTGCAATAGTAAAAAAATGAAAGAAATGCAAAATGACGTCAAATCAACACAAATCTGGGGCCCATGCAAAATCTCACCTCGTGGGTATCCCTGTTCATGAGGAAGGGAGAGGTACGCCAAAAAAATACACAGGAGAGCTGAAGGCAGCTGGGACCACAGTCACCAAGAAAACCATTGGTAACGCATTACACCATAATGGTTTAAAATCCTGCAGTGCCCGCAAGGTCCCCCTGCTCAAGATGGCGCATGTGCAGGCCCGCCTGAATATTGCCAATGAACACCTGGATGATTCTGTGAGTGATTGGGAGAAGGTGCTGTGGTTAGAGGAGACAGAAATTGAGCTCTTTGGCATTAACTCAACTCGCCGTGTTTGGAGGAAGAGAAATGCTGCCTATGACCCAAAGAACACCGTTCCCACTGTCAAGAATGGAGGGGGGATCATTATATTTTGGGGGTGTTTTTCTGCTAAGGGCCCAAGACTACCCGCAAACAATGGGGGGAAAAATTTGGGTGGAAATATGTACCTAAAATCCTGGGGTCACAAAAACCCCCTTCCCCTCCGCTTTGGGCACTAAAAAAGGGTTGTGGTGGGTCTTACAGCAAGACAATGTTTCCCAAAAAAAAAAAAAGCCAGGCAACAAAAAGGGGTGGCTCAAAAAAGAAGCACATTAAGGTTTATGGAGTGGCCTAGCCAGTCTCCAGACCCTTTAAAACATAAGAAAACTTATAGGGGGTTTAAGCTCCAAGTTGCAAATGAAGCCCCCCCAAAATCTTAATGATTTTGAGATGATCTGCAAAGAGGAGTGGTCCCAAAAATTCCTCCTGACATTTTGCGGGAAACCTCATCTCAAATACAAAAAACGTTGACTGCTGTGCTTGCCAACAAGGGTTTTTCCACCTAGATTGTCCCTTTTTTGGCCCGAAGGATCAAATTTCTTATTTTTCACTCAAAAAAGCCCAAAAAAATTTTATAATTTATACAAAGTGATTTTTGGATTTTTTTTTTTGATGTTTCCCAAAATTAAAACCCAACTTAAAAAATTTTCAACGTTATGTCTTTTTCAGTGGGGAAAAAATTAAAATAGATATGAGATAGACAGTTAAAATATGGATAAATATGAGGAAAATAGATATGAGATTTGATAGGGGATATATAGATAGATAGGATAGAATATGAGATAGAAAAGGGGAAAAGATAGATATGAGAAGTAGATATGAGAAGAAAGTATGAGGGGAAAATAGATATTGAGAATAGTTTTTGAGAAAAAATAGATATGAAAGATAGATATGGGGAATTAGATAGAAGAGATAAAATAGAGAAGAAGAAAATTTAAAATTTGATATGAGAAAGATAGATATGAGAAATTTGATTAGATAGGGGAGAAGGGAAAATAAAAGAGAGATAGAATGGGAGATAGATATGAGAGGGTAGGGGTTGAGGGGAATTAGATATGGGGGTAGATATGGGGATATGATTTTTAGAAGATTTGATATGAGAAGATAGATAGAAGAATAGAAATAGAAGATAGATTATGGGGGAAGATAAAATATGGGGAAGGGATAGAAATAGAAGAAGATATGGGGGAGAGATAGATATGAGGGAAAAAGATAGTATGGGGGGAAAATAGATAAAGAGGAAAAGTAGATAAGAAGAGATAGTATGAGTAGATAGATATGGGGTAGAAGGGTTGGAGAAGGAAAATTTGATATGAGAAAAAGATAGATATGAGAAAAAGATAGATTTGATATGAGATGATAGATAGTCAAAAATATGGATGATAGATAGATGAAAATAGGGTAGATAGATATGAGTAGATTTGATAGGGTATGGGATAGATAGGGGTAGATAATAGATATGGGATTTGATAGATAAGGGATAGATAGATAGATAGAAAAATGGGATAGATTTGATAGTAGATAGTAAAAGGGTAGATAAAAATATGGGATTAAAAATAGTTTTGGGATAGTTTGATATGGGGGGTTTTGATAGATAGATTGGGGTAATGAAAAATAGATAGGGTTTTTAAGGGATAGATAGATATTGGGGTAGATTGAAAAAGATAGAAGATAGAAGTTTTGGAAAAGATAGATAGATAGATATTTGGGGTTTGGGGAAAATTGAATGGAAAATAGATAGATAGATATGGGATAGGATAGAATGGGGGTAGATAGATAGATATGGATAGAAAAGATAGAATGAGAATTAAAAATTGGGATAGATAGTAGGGATAGATAAAGATTTGGGATTAGGTTTTGATAGAGATTTGTTTGATTGATATGGGGGATAGATATGGGATAGATAAAGATATGAAAATAGATATGGGATAGATAGAAAAGATAGATATGGGGATTTGATAGTATGGGATTTGATAGATAAAAGAATAAAAAAATTTGATTAAATTTTGAGATAGATTTGATAGGGGTAGATAGATAGATAAGGGATAGTAGATTGATTGATATGGGAAGAAAGGGGTAAAAAGATGGGGAAAATAGAATGGTAGATAAAAGATTTGGATAGAATGGAAAAGATAGGTTTATTAGATAGAAGATATGAGATAGATAGAAAGAATAGATAGATAAATAAAAAAAGAATAGGGTAAAAAATGAGATGATAGTATGAGATAGATAGATTGATAGTGATAAAAAAATAGATAGATAGATATGAGATAGATGAAAAGATATGGATAGGGTTGATAGGAAATAAAAAATTGGGGTAGAAGAAAGGGGTAGAAGAAATGGGATAGAAGGGTAGTTTTGGGGGGGATAGAAGATATGGGGATAAAGGTAGGGGTAGAGAGTTGGGTTTGAAGATAGGGTAGGGATATGGATTGACTGATAAATGAGATAGATTAAAATAGGGTATGAGATGATAGATATTAGATGGATAGATATGGGGTTTGATAGATATATAGATTATGGATAGAGATAGAAAAGATAAAATAGATATGAGATTGATAGAAAAAGAAAATAGAAAGATAAATATGAGATTGTAGATAAATTAGGGTAATATTAGATAAGATTGATAGATATGGGATAGATAGATAGATTTGATATGGGGATAGATATTAGATAGATAGTATGGGGTAGATAGATTGGGGATTTGATAGTTTTGGGGATAGATAAGTAGATATGAGATAGAAATTTTGGGATAGAAAAAGATATGGGGATAGAAGGGTATGAGATAAAAAAAGGATTTGAAAATAGAAGGGTATTTAGATAGAAAAAGATATGGGAAAAGAAGATTAAAAGTGATAGAGGAAATAGATAGAAGGATAGTTAGAAAAAGTTTTGAGTGGAGTAGATATGAGGTTTGAAGATTAAAGGGGATAGATTAGAAGATAGATATGAGATAGATAGATATGGGAATTGATAGTTTAGATAGATAAAAAATGAGATAGATTTGATAATAAATATGGAGGGTTGAATATGGGGAAAAGTAGAAAAAGAAGAGTTTGATTTGAGATAGATAGAATTTGTATGAAGATAGAATAGATATGGGGAAAAGATAGAAGATAAAAGATAGATAGATAGTAGAGAGATAGATTTGAAAATAGATAGGGTTTTGAGATAAAGATTTATGAAAAGAGATTGATTAGGAGTAGATTTTGGATAGATTGGGTAGGAAGAGTAGAAGATATGAGAAAAAAGATAGAATTTGGAAAATAATTTTTGTAAAGATAGATAGATTGATAGGATATAAAAGAAAAGATAGATAAAAAGGAGATAAGATATGGAGGAAAAATAAAAGGAAAATAGATAGAAGATAGGGATAGATAGATAGGGATAGATTGACGAAAAGATTTGATATGAGGGGTTGATAAAATAATAGATTATAGATAGGGTTGATAGATTGGGGGAGATTTGATAGTGATAGATGAGATAGGTGAAGATATGGTTTTAGATAGATAAATAGATTGATAAAAAGATTTGTTAGAATTTTTAAAATAGATAGGGTATGAAGAGATAGAAAATTTAGATGATTGATTGATATTAGATAGACAAAACAGACATACTGATATGGTGCACAATAGAAACCGGTAATGGCGGGGGTCCCCCAGTTTTTGGCTGTTTTGGGAAAAATAAAGGGCCTGTTAAAAGATTTTGAATTTTTTTGCCCCGAAGCTTCCCAAATGGGCACTTTTGGGGGGAAAAAAAATTCAGCCAAAATGGCGGAGCTGACGAGTCCTTGGGATGGGACCTCCTTTTCAGGTACGAAAAATCAGTTGGGGATTGCCCTCAGACCCTGCCAGGGAAAATTTTCTAAAAATATTTTGGACTGGGTTTAAAAAGGTTTGAAATCCCCCGGAAACCCCCCATTTAGGCAAACCCGGGGGGCCTGATTCAGCACCAGAACAGATGAATATTCAGGGGATCCCCTGTTTCCGAGCAACAGAAGCACAGACCATGCTTTACCAAAATTTGGGGCAAAACAGGCATTTTAGAAACCCCACCCCAGGCCCCCAGAGCCAATGATGATCATGTTTTGTTGGGGGGACGAGCCCGGGTGATTTTTTCGGCACATTTTACCTCTGGCAGCTTTTTGTCGTGGGTGAAGCCGTTCATGCATCAAAAAAAAGAAAATTCACAAATTTTTTATCATGGGTCCCAAAGGGCAGAGAAGCAAAAAAAATTCAAGGTGCTTTTGGGTACAGATAGATACCTTTCCCCCCCGGGTCATAGCCTGTACCCTAATACACAAAATCCAACATGCCCTTTTAATCTGTCAAAACGCACCTCGCTTATAGCTCCACATCTGTCACAGCTTTATTTATAAAGATATTACAGCAACTTGCATCTTCCTCCAGGGGAATGGCCAGTAAACCCTTTCCCCCCTTGCAAAAATGAAACAGCCTCTTCGGGAGCATGGGGGGGTTTGGAAAATTCCCCAAACCCAAATGACGGAGGGGGGCCGTTTTTAGAAGTTTTGGACAAAACCCTTAAAAAGGGAATATACCTTTTTCACTGAGTCTGGAAAAGAAAGTCAAGGGCATTTGGGTGGAACAGGGG
>JAODAL010029313.1:0-51801 GCA_025379985.1 Phyllomedusa bahiana
AACCCGGATGAAAAATTCCCGCAAAAAAAATTGAGCACCCCAAAAAAAGGGGTTTTTGGGATTGAAAAAACGCTGTTTTTTTAAATGAATACAAAAAATTGAACAGGTTTTGGAATCCCATTTGGGAAATTTTTAATTTAAATATGCACGGCAGTGGACCAAAATGGTTTTAAAGACCCAAATACCCCAAAAAATCAAAAAATAAAACATTCGGGAAACGGGTCTTTGAGCCCAAGCTGAAAAACCCCCCACAAAAATCGCTGTGAAAAAATCATTTCTTCAGAAACCCTTTATCACCCGCAGCAGCCCCTTTTCCCCTGTCAGAACAGTGAGGGGAGTGTGAGCTCCCCGGCGCGCCCCGGCCCTTATATAGTGCGGTAAACGTCACAGAACCCCCGCCGGCCCTCTGATTGGCTTCATCGCTGCACTTTTCCCATGCGGGCTATGCCCTTCTTCCCCCCAAGGCTTTGCCCCATGTAACGCCATTTTCTCGCACCATTTTATCAATGAAAACAAAACTTCTTTCCCGCGAATCACCCCAAAGTTAGATTTCTTTAACGAACCAATTTTTCCTAAAAATTCTAAAAAAATTCCACTTCGTTTTAGAATCAAATTCGCCCATCTCTAGTGCCCAATTCTTTGAGGCGTTTTATGCATCGACCGTACTAAACTATAGGAAGCAGAAAAAATCTGTCTCGGACAGTCAACATTGTTTCCGCGTAGGAATCCCGCACTTGAAAGTGTAGAATTTGCGACAAGTTAACAACACTTTTTCGCCGCTGATGCTGTCAGCGCCAAAAAATATGTTGTGTGAACCTACCCTTTGAATTAAAGACTAAAAACGTGAATATATTGCCATAACCTGGAAGTAAGTTGATCTAAAAACCGTGGTCCTCAAAACCCCTAACCCTTACATGCTCTTTTAGAACCAAACTTAAAACAGCTTAGTCCTATCATTTAAAGGACAAAAAAGGGCACAGCACAAAATTTATTTCTTTTTTTTGATAAGTAAGCACACCTTTAGCTGTAAACCGGTGCAATGCCTTTAATTTAGAGTGCACTATTAGGTACCATTTATATCGTATAGAAGACATATTCCCTCATGTACAAGTACACTCCCATAATATGAAACATTTTTATTGTCCCATTCAAATGGCTTTTTTCCTTTAATATGCATAATGATCAAACAGTAATGGGCTTTTTTTGCAAATTTTATTTAGTGTGTTGCTCACAACCATGAAACATTGCTATAGAATATGCTGTACATGCATTGGCAGTTTAAATTGGGGACCCCCTTTGAACAGGGAAGATCACACCCGAAAAAATTTTGTGAGAAAATGATCCAAAAGGGGCCCGGAAGAATTGCTCTGTCATTTTCTGAGAAGTCCATAGATTACTGTTCTAGGAAAAAAATTCCCGCCAAAGCAAATTTACAAGGAAATGAAACTTTTAATTTATAAAAATCAAAGTAATTGTATTCCCCCCGTGTTTTTTGGCTGGATACACTGGGGAAAGTGAAGTTTATTGTGTGGGGGAACAGGAATTTGGGGATGGAGGGGGGGCAGAGGAGAGGGAGGCGGGAGCGGTAAGCCACGGGCCCCAGCGGGGAACCCGATGCTCGTCATGGTGGCTAGAACCTCGCTCAACCGCATCTCACTGCTCCTCCAGCACCCGGAACCAGTAAAGAGGGGATCTGCACTTGATGGAATGATGGTAGTAGTTGTTTCACCAGGGCACACTCTGAAGATGTCTTTACCCCTCAGACGTGAGCAGGTGAGATGGTGGTGCGAGATGCTCTTGACGTGTGGTGCAGAAATGAGCAGGCAGGAACAAGGGAAAGCGGAACCATGGTCTCAAGGCCTCAAACCTGTCAACGATGGATAACAAGCAACATGGTAGCGAAACATCCCTTCATACACAATTCCTTCTTTTTCAGATGCACCACTCGCATGACTGAGGCTAGGGCAGTGATTTCCCTAATCCTAATCCCCGTCATGCTAGAGCTAACTCTATCCTATCCCACTCCCATGTGGCCAGGGAAGTGCAAAGGATTAAAGCGGAACCACTGCGTTGTTTGAGCACAGAAGACAACCCTGAAGGCGCAGAGACCCATACTTTTAGGTGAGAGAGCCAAGCTCTCTCCATGAGGACCATGGAGAAAAGACCTAGAATGAGCACAGCTCCCCTGGAGAGAGACCCAGACTCCGTTTAGCAGAGGAGACCTGGAGAGACCTCAGAATGAAAAGATTGTAACCTATCTTTTATATGCTTTTCTAATCTTACCTCCACACCCTGTGATGTGTTCTATTGGTTACTCCCGCCAAGGCTTTGAGTAGCTGCAAAAGGTTACATTTCTACCACACATCACACCTGGACATGACTCACAGGCATGCTCCAATGCTACTAGCTACGCACAGGGGTGAAAAAGAGGTCAATTCTATAACATTCTCAATGCAGTGATATAGAAAAACAGTGCAAATAGCTTTTCACATTATTAAAACACTATTAAACCTTTAAACCCTTTAACCCCTTCCTGACGGACAGTCATATTAATGTGGCTCTAAAATTTTTTCCTTCTTGCCTTCTAAAAGCCATCATTTTTTTTTTCCCACCACAAAGAACATATGAGGTCATTTTAGTTTGCGGGACAAAGAAATGTACTTTCTAAATGGTGTTAATTCATAATACCTATATAGTATACAGGGGAGCGGATCAAAAAAAAAAAAGTGGTCAAAATGTGAAAAAAGTACTTTGAGCGGTTTTTTGCAGGATTTTGTTTTTCTTATTCAATCTCTTTGGTAAAAAATGATGTCTGTTATCGTTTAATTCTACCAGAGTTGATACTCACCCAATCCCCAGCAATACCAAACATGTCGAGAAGTTTTTCACGTTATGTTTTGGTACCAGCGTAAAAAATTCAAACATTATCTATTTTAAAAATCCAAACATTTTCTATTTTTTGCCCGCCGTGCGCCAATATTGTGCGCGACCAATAACATTTTTATGTACAAACTAACAACTACGGATGTCAGTGATGGGCAATTTTCTGGGCTGTAACGCGAACTTTTTATTGCTAGCAGATTGGAATGCATGCGAACTTTTTGATCTCTTTTATTCCAATTTTTATGGGACGTGAAATGACCAAAAAAACCACGCCCCCAATTTGTTGGCATTTTGAAATTTTTCTCATTTTACGGGTGTTCAGCGTACGGAAAATGAAGTTAAAAATTATTATATAGCGATTGGACCTTATCACGTGGAATAGCGGACTCAATACCACAATATGTTGTAACTTTTTTAATCTAAATTTTTATATTATGTAAAATGGCGAAAGGGGGTGATTTGTAACGTGTTACTTTATTTTATTTTATTTTTACACTTTACAAAACCTTTTTTTTTTACTTTAATTTGAGTTCCCCTAGGCGTTCACCACTAGGGGACTTTGATCATTAAATACCGCCTATGCAATTGCATAGACATTCATTAGAGGGTCTACCAAGATGGCGGTTTCACTACTTCCTGTCCCCCCCCCCCCTGTGGGGCAAGAAGTGGGAAATTCAAAACATGGCAGCAATGGAAGACCCTTAACAAGCTTCCCAGTGCCAGTTCACCGAATCGGAGTGAAGAACAGGGTGCGCAGGCACCCTTCTTTCATAATTAGAGGACCCACACACACACACACACAGAGCTGCGATCCCAACTATCAAAGCCGCTTACCCGGTACTAAGACTTGACTCTACGTCAGAGTCCGGTAAGCGGTTAAAGTGATGTTTGATACAACACAACTCCTCAACCCTAAAATTTGATAGCAATCCTGATTCTCATGCACAAAACATAGCAGTGCACAGAGCTTTATGAAACACACAAAAGTCCATGTGGGCCCTTACTAATAATTTTTAAAGGGGGTTTTTCAACGATGTTTAACATCCCAAGGCCCAGATGGCAAAATTCCCCTGACCATTTATACCCCTTGTTAACTGTTCTAACAATCACTGCAGAACACATTTTGGTTAAAGGGGTTGTCTCACTACATTGCTTCATCTTACCTCAGTCCTGTTTTCTCTGTTTCATTTTTTAATTTACTGGCTTTGCTGACTGGCTACTACTGGCCTGCAATGATGAGCTGCTGATGACACTAAGGGGCAACATGTATGAAAACTATTTAAAATGTCTAAAAACACATTTTTTTGCCCATAGTAATATGAAAATAAGTGGGTTTTAGACCTAAACAGTTTTCATACATGTAGCCATAGGTCTGCAGCTATAATGACCAGCGCTGGCAGCCAATCAGGAAAGATCAAACAGGTCTGTAGCTATAGCGACCTTAGGAGCTGATGCAGCCCATACAAGAGGGGATATCAAGGAATAGGTAGGACATTGTTAATGGACACATATTGCAAAGTGACTTGTCTTTGCAAGATCTTTAACATAAAAAGAAATCCTTGTAGTGAGAGAACCTCTTTAATGCTTATTATTGGTAATCTAGTGTTATGTAGAGATTATTATTGGTATCTATTATCCATGGTGGTCTGGCACGACTCAGTAAATATATCCCCAAGGTGGCTTAGGTTAACAGTTAACATTCTTGGTGGTTTTGGATAGTGAGCAGATACAGTGAGTTTCAAAAATATTCATATCTCTTGAGCTTTTCCACATCTTTAAACATTGCCGTCACAAACTTAAGGGCATGTCCCCACGGCACGGGTTTTCGGCCGGTTTTTCAGCCGGTTTGCGTTTTTTCAGACCGCCTGAAAAACCGTCTGAAAATGAGCCAAAGGTGCTCTATTGGAAAAACCCGTGCAGCAGTCCCACTGAACAGTTTTTTCCGTTTTGAGGGTTTTGCCGCCCCGGCCCCGCGCCCAAAACATTGTGCTTGCACAATCTTCCGTCCGGTCTCCGGATGGAATCTGTGCAAGCCAATGTGAAGGGGTACGGCCGCAAAACAGGACAGATACCGGCCGGCAAACCGGACGGTATTTGTCCTGTGCCATGAGAACGCGCCCTAAGTGTATTTTATTGATATTTTATTTGAGAGAGCAACACAAAATAGCAGGTATCTGTGAAGTGTAAAGGACATTAAATGTGCTTTTCCAAATTTCAAGACTATAAAGTGTGGCATGCATATGTATTCAGCCCGCTGTACTCTGACACCCCTAAATAAAATCCAGTGGGACCAATTGCTTTAAGAAGTCACCTAATTAGTAGTAGAGTACATCTGTATGTAATTTATTCTCAGTATTACCACAGCTGTTTGTGAAGGCCTCAGAGGTTTGTTAGAGAACATTAGTGAACAAACAGCATCATAAAAACACACCAGACAGCTCAGGGATAACGTTGTGGCAAAGTATATTGCAGGGTTAGGTTTAAAAAGAAAAATAGCCCAACCCCTGAACATCTAATTGAGTACCGTTCAATCCATCATCTGCAATTGGAAGGAGTATGGCACAGCTGGTAACCTATCAAGACTTAGCAGTCCACCTAAACTGGCAGCTCAAAAAAGGGAAGCACTAATTAGATAAGCAGCCAGAAAGCCAAGGGTCACTCTGAAGGAGCTGCAGAGATCCTCAGCTTATGTGGGAGAATCTGTCCACATGTGTACTCCACAAACCTGGCCTGAAAAGAAAGTGTCAAGAAGAAAGTTTTTTTTTAAAGCAAACCATAAAAAGTCCCATTTTCATTTTGCAAAAAGCTATGTAGGGGACACAGGAAGCATGTGGAAGAAGGTGATGCGGTCAGATGAGACCTTAATTGAACTTTTTGACCTAAATGCCAAACTATCACCCTGAACACACTACTGTGTGCTGTAGGGAGGCTTTGCTTCAGCGGAGACTAAATACAGAGTAATCCTTGAGAAAAACTTGTTAGAGGCTGCAAAAGACTTGAGACTGGGGCGTAGGTTCACCTACAGGACAACGATTATATACATAAATCCAAAGCTACAATGGAATGCTTAAAATCAAAGCATATTCATGTGTTAAAATTACCCATTCACAGTGCAGACCTAAATCTCATTGAGATGATCTGTGGCAGGACTTGAAAATTGCTGTTCACTAACCATTGCCAACCAATCTGACTGAGCTCCAGCTATTTTACAAAGAAGAATGGGCAAAAAATCCAGCCTTTAGGTGTGCAAAGCTGGTAATGACATCCCCCAACAGACTTGCAGCTGTCATTGCAGCTAAAGGTGGTCCTACACAGTAGGGGGGCTGAATACATTACATTTACATTTTCTTTTTTATTTCATTTATATATCCTTTACACTTCACAAATACTTGCTACTTTGTGTTGCTCTGTCACATAAAATATCAGTAAAATACATTGATTATCTATTCACTGGATAATTCATAGATATGATGTTTCACTCCAATTAAAAGTGTGGGTGCTTCATGGAAGGATAACCGATCCTCATGCACATGTAGTAGAAACACCATGGCACTCTGTTAGTGATATACACTACTCACAAAAAGTTAGGGATATTTGGCTTTTGGTTGAAATTTCAGGATGAACATAACATTTCTTCATTTTTTTTTCAAATGTACTAAATGAGACCATCTCTTAAAGGAGTTTTTGTCACTATGTAGTTTCACAGTCACAGCCAACTTTTCTATCACTCTGTCTCCTCAGGCTGTGGGTGGTTTCATAACCGTTGTAAGCACTCACTTAGCGCTTGAACGCCATCTTGGATCATCCAGGGGATTAACCAGCTTGTTTTAGCAGGATCGCCACTGTTCTGGTCAGTGTTTAATGGCATACGGCAAGTACAGCACTCGGACCACACAGCATTTTTAAGGCTGGCCTCAGCCAGCTTTATTTAGGCAGAGGAACAAATCAAACCAAACAGAAACAAAATCCTCAGCCGTCTGGCAACTAACTGTAACGCTTGAGATACCCTCTCTAACGTGGTCTATCCAGCACCACCAAAATATGTACCCTTACCACATGTCACAGTACTCAATTGCGGCTCTCCTCAAGCCTGGGGGGGTAAGAGCCTCCTCTCCAGCTCCGCTGTCACTCCCAATTCCAGGTAGCTGACCACACACCCCTGATTACCTGGAGAAGCAGGCTTTTTATAGGCCTGGAAAAAACCTGGAATGGGAACTTGGGAACAGTCACCCACCCAACTGCAGCTGTTCCGGGAAAGCCAACCCATAAGGGCTGGACGTCAGCTGTACTACATACGGGTGTCAGCAACCTAATGTTGCTGACCGACAACAACTGGCTTCCCCCACCGAGACCAGACCTTCAGTGGCACGTTTCTAGCAGGTGACCTGCTGTACGCCACCTAGTGTCAGCACCATGCGACTGCCTGAGGTCGCTCTGCCACAATGTGATTAGCATATTTAGCCTCTCTCCATAGCTAGCTGAGACATAACAAAAAGCAGTGTGGGACATGTAATATGTAAATAAACAAAGCTATACAGGTTGTGAGGAATCAAAACAATGGCTTATCAAAAACACAGAAGCTAATCTTGTTAGAGATAATTCTTTTTCTCCAGAGCTCAGTCCTTCCCTTGGGTGACATCACTGCCTGCTTTCTGCTCAAATCAGATAACTTGGTCTGTTATGCAGGTTACCATAGAAACCTTTGTGCACGCCTGAACACATAAAAACACTCTTATTTCTTGAGTAAAGTAAAATCTATTAACCAATGTATTTAGAACTGTCCCTTTATGTTAAAAGCTAATCTTTGTAGTGAAAAAAACCTTTAACTTTAGAATACACATGTCCAACGTTTCAGTACTTTTTGCACAACTTGCTGATCTCTAACAAGGAGCTGAATGGCAAAATTCACAACAGGTGTTTGATCCCTGAATCGCCCAATATAGTTAGGGGATCAATTTGAATTGGGGTTTATACAGTCCTCCTCATCATGCTGTTCACATTTTGACATCATGAGACCAAGACAACACCTTACAATTGATCAACAGTACCTCGCCATTGTGAAGCTTCAAGCAGGATTCTCTCAGACATAAGTGGCCACTGAGCTTAGAGTGTTACAGAGTGTGATCAGCAGGTTGTATCAGAGATACAGAGAGACTGGAAGAGTCACAGAAAGGCAAAGAAGTAGACAACCTTTGGCTCCATCACACCGATGACCGCTTCAATGCCCTGTAGAACCGGATGATGTTTGCCACTAACCTCCAGGCACGATTAAGGGTATGTTCACACGACATAATTGTGGGGTGTATTTCGGCGCGTAATTACGCTGCAAAACTCCCGAAATGTGCCCTGCAATTATGGTAATTCATAGCTCTTATAGCGAACTATGAATTACCTAAATATTTCACGTCGTGTATTAACCGCTGGGTGAAAGAAGTGACATGTCACTTCTTCCCACTGTCTACGCGGCGAGGATAAGATAAGTGAATGGGGCTAGCTCCACCCGAGCTTTAGAAGTATTCGCTGGCCAGTGCATCCATCTAAAACACCCAGAGAACATACCCTAAAGGAGGTGAGAGGCGATCAAGTGTCATGTCAGACCATTCGTAACCATTTACATCAGTGTGGTCTGTATGGTCTCAGTTCATTTAAATACTTTTTCAAGAAACTTTGAGTTCATCCTGAAATTTCAAGGCAAATATTTCTAACTTTTTGGGAGTAATGTATAATAAGGGTCATAACAAGATACACAATTTCAGAGTAGAAGATGTTTCGGCTGACACTGAGCCTTCTTCAGATATCTGGTAGAGGGTGCATAGCAAGGAAAGATGCTGGAGCTGTAGCTCCTAGTGAATGTCTACCAGGAGCTATGGCTCCATTGTCTGTTCCTGATAACACAGGTAGCATTCAGAGGTACAGTAGGGACCCATACACCTATATCTTGGCTCTGTAAATTATACAGTACCATAGTACTGCCACATGCATTAGGTATTAAACTGTTTAATAAATATTTTTTTTGCACACCATTTATAGATCTACTTGGTTTGTGAGTGTTGCCTTGATGCTACTTAGCAATCACCATAGCAACTTCTCTTGTTCCAGTGCTGCCGCTTATGTAGGGGAAGATCATTGTTTAATCTATGTGCACACATTCATCTATTTAATCACTGCCTTTTGTACTCGCGCTTTCAAATACACTGCTTGTTTGTGTGACCCCTGACTGCAGGAGGATACAATCTTTCATGCAATTAACATAATGTAGAATTATGAGACTATAAGTTGACAAAGCTTCCAAAACATGTTATTTATTTGCTGAAATTGAAAAAAGTGCAATAAAATATATCACGCAGGAAAGGCGCTGTCAGAAAATACAGTCTTTTCTAAAGCTGGTTTGTAGCACCAAAACCTATTTAGTACTCAGAGCATGCATTGGGCTTTCCTGGGATGATTTAGAAGATTGCTGAGTCCAGGAACTGCAAATTCCATTTGTATATTACTTTGCTTTCAGAATTATTTCACTTTTACCGTGAAAGGAAGAAGCTGATATATGATGCCTTGTAATGTAGAAGAAAGCAGTGGGTATATTACTACTGAGCCTACTGTGCATGAAACCTTTCTGGGGACTTAACCCCTTGAAGACGTTACAATTTACAGATTTTGTTTTTTTGTTCTTTTCCGTCGACATAGCTGTATGAAGGATTGTATTTTGTGGGACAAGGTGTACTTTTTAATGATACCATGGACCGTATAATTTACCCCACAATTGTACCATTTTTGTGGGGTATCATTTTTATGGAGTTCAATGCTCTATAGAAGTGATATATTACCTGTGTTCGGAGTTTTTTTTTAATCTTTTAGTAATTAAAAAAAAAAAAAAAACATTTTCTATTTTTCACATTTGCACATTTGGTACTAAATTTTTGGGGACGAAAAATGACCAAAAAAACCCCACAATTTTGGTGTTGTGTATTTTCTTTTCACCTTATAGGATGAATGACACTATATTGTAATAGATTTGACTTTTACGGATGAGATGTAACTTTTTTATTGTTTTTAATTATAGAATTGCAAATGTGTTTTGAACTTTTAATAATATTTTGGTTTATTTTTATTTTATATTAATGTACTGCAGTATACAGTGATTCTGTTTATCTCCTTTTACACCCTACCTCTGGCATCCTCAAACTGCGGCCCTCCAGCTGTTGGAAAAATACAGCTCCCATCATGCCCGCTGTTTTAGATTATATAAATGCATGATAGGAGTTGTAGTTTCCCACGGTTTGAGGATGCCTGCCCTACCTAATCATTGAGCCGTGGCAGCGTGTACCGCAGAGTCTAAATGGTGGGATTGGTGATGTCCCTGATCCTAGCTGACGGTAGTTGCCGGTTGTATATGACAGCTGGCACAAGCGGTGTATATAATGGGCTTTAGTGAACCCACATTATACCCCCTTTTGCCCTCTCCCCCCACGTGGTGAAGGGTATTAGAGGGTTAAAGGGATTGTCTACTTTATGTTGCTTTTATTTATTATGTACTGTATACCATAGGAAATCATACAATTTTGTAATATACATGTATTAAAAATCTTGTACCTATTTTACACCAATGTAGTAATCCTCTTTCTAGAAATAAAAATGGTACAGCCCACAGTCCTGTCTATAGTAATAGCTTCCATGTACTAACTATGTAGACTAAATGTGGTTTCATTCATGTGATTCCTGGAATTCAGTTAGCAGCGGGTGACATCTATGTGTCACCCCATAGATGTATATAAGAATAATGGTGGAATAATTACAATTAATATGGTTATTACAGCAATTTCATACTAAAACAAAAAATTGAGAACAGCACTGATGGTCTCCACAAATTAAACTAAATGTACTATCAAAATAAACAGGGGTAAGGAATGCAACAGAGTCTATTAGCAGGTTAGTCCTGATCCTGCATCTCTACAGTCCATCTTATTAAAAAAAAGATAGAAATCAGCATATCCAAAATTCACCCCCAAAATGTATTTCAAAAACTAAAAGTACATACTCCAAAAAAGTGCAACGTTTTAGCTCAGTTGAGCTCAGTTAAGCAGAATGACTGCCTGAGGAAGGCTCAACTGAGCTTAAACGTTGCATCTCTTTTACTTTTTCTTTTTGTAATAATTTTTTGACGGTGAATTTTGGACATGCTGTTGCCTATTTTTCGGATTGGATTAAAGCAACTTTGTGGATTTGCTTGTATAACTTTTGCCTCTGTAAGTGATGTTATGCTGTTAGTAAGGATAACTGTAAGCAAAAAAAAAAAGCAGAAAGATGAGACAGAAAAAAATGTGCAGCATCTTCACTGACAGATGATAAAACACTGCTGGAAGTAGTTGAATATGTATAGTTATTACCTTTATTTGCACTGATGTTGCTTGTATTTTGCATTTACATCGAAAAGTTTGTAATTTTGATTATATGTTAATAAAATTTATTTAATAAAAAAAAAAAAAAAGCGTATTTATCTTAGCAGGTTATATTTGTTTTATTTTCAGGATGTGCGAAAACTTGGTGCTGATGATGCAGAGGGTGTGTGGAAATTCCAAAAGTGGAAGCATCTGGTTAAAAGTTGAGGTTCTTTCTGCACTTTAATAATTGAATATGTATAGCTATTACCTTTATTTGCACTGATGATGCTGTATTTTGCATTTACATTGAAAAGTTTGTAATTTTGATTATATGTTAATAAAATTAATTTTTACCAAAAAAAAAAAAAAAGCCTTTTACTAAATATTTCCGTGGAGAGGAACGACCATGAGTTTCCTGTAATTTTTTGATGCCCGGCGTGAGCTGGGCTGCCCTAATATGGTCAAAGATAAAACTAAATGTATGTTATTAAAAAAAAATAAAAAAATACTGGAGAAGTTCTGCTCTTGTAGGCAATACCTTTTTTTTTTTCTAGGCAGGAGCCAACTGCACTGGTATCAAGTTTGAATGAAGCAGAATTTTTAGTACATGTATATTACAAAATTGTATAATTGCCTATTATATACATAAGTAAAGGTATTATAAAAACATTATAAAATGGACAAAGTCTTTAATTCCAATCTGTAATTTTTTCCTTTGTCCTTTTATTCAAGGAATTACATTTGAGAAACCAAGAGTTTCCAGAAGTATTCTAAAATGTAACAGTTCATATAGATTTGTTAATTGTGGGAGGAAACTTGGAAAACTACACAGAGAGAGAACATACAAACTGTACGGCCATTGAACAGTTTTACACCCATGTCTAAAGTGCTGCAGGACAAACGTGCTGTAACGGATGAGCGGGTAAAGCGGGTAGTGGACCCACTGGACCACTGCCGGGCTTGCTCCGAGGGGCGCAACTAAGTGGCCATCGGGCATGGGTATCTTCACAGAGCCTTTGATGGTAAGGTTGACTGACCCCAACAGCCACCAGGCGCCAACCCAGAGCAGTCCCCGGCAGCGGCAGCTGACCAGAAAGGCCAGAAGTGCCAAGGCTAGGCACCAACAGAATAGGAACAGAGACAAAGCAGACAAGTAAATATGTGCAGGTACAAACAAAGACAGGACAAAACAGATGCCAAACAGGAGGATAAGCAAAAGGTAAAGGGAACAATAAATAGACAGACTGAAGACACCAAGAACATAAGCAGAGACTTAAGCTAAACTCAGGCAAGAAACCAAGGCATGACCAGGGCTGGAACACGGGCAGAGAACAAGGCAAGGAAACTCACAAAGACACAGACAGCGACACAAAGAGACCACATGAGCACATCGGACTGCTACCAAACAAGCACCGAAAACACACAGCAACAGACTACAATATGACACAACAACAAGGATCAGGCAGGGAGTGTGAGGAGAAGCAGGCTTATAAACCCACAGGTAGAAGGGGATTGGCAGAGGAAGCCCAACCCCGCTGCACACTGTGGGAATAAAGGAAGGGAAGATGTGGCCGCCGCCGCCCTCTATAGAGCTACAAGGAATAGGGCAGCAGCCAAGATGGAGGAACAGCATGGCCAGCATGGCCAGCATGAGAAAACCACACAGCAATCACAGGGGAGTAAGCAGCGGCTACAGGAGCGCTCACAGCAACAGAAACCAGATCTGCGAAAGGAACATAGGTATGACTGCGGTTCGCAGCAGAGGCCGCAGCGTAGGGACAGGAACGTGTCACGGTCCGTGCCACGTGCTAACCACCAAGCCTAATAGATTACTTCCTACATGCTACTCCTATTACACTGGATTAAATAGCATAAATGAAAGTAAAGAAAGTTGGTGGGGTAAGTGCTCTACTCATGAATACAGAG
The DNA here is from genome assembly GCA_025379985.1 of Phyllomedusa bahiana. Classification (NCBI taxonomy): domain Eukaryota; kingdom Metazoa; phylum Chordata; class Amphibia; order Anura; family Hylidae; genus Phyllomedusa; species Phyllomedusa bahiana. Next base: position 13,188 of record JAODAL010029313.1, read on the forward strand.
ATCTCATACCATGGGTCCAGGGACAAGTATAAACAATATGGAGCCCTGGTGCAAAAACTGTATATAGGGCCCCTGCTCTTCAATAACTCAGCATATAACTCCCCTTTTTTTTTCCTCCAACAATCCACAAGCAATTGTGAGCCATAAAATAAACTAGTTTGGTTCTCTGTATGCAATGTAGGACAGTAAGGAGCTGCTTTTAGACAGCTAGGGGGCCCTTACCTACGGGGCCAGATTACACAAATTATATGCATTATATATCCCTGTATTAGTCATCTGTATTCATTTTAGGTTAATATTATTATATTAATGTATACTTATAATAAAGTGCCATCAAGTAGTCAGATCTGCTTTAAAATATGGTAATAATATTGTAATTCTATCATTGCCTTGGCTCATTTACTAATGTAGAAGGTTTGTTTAATTGGAGTATTTCTAAAGTAATAATATGTGATTATTTTCATTCAAGATATTCTATCCGGTAGCCCATCTAGATCTTCAATGGGTTGCAAAAGTATTTAAACCCCTTAAACTGTTCCTCATTTTTAGACATTAACAGCCACAATCCTAAATGTATTATTATTGATATTTTATGTAATAGAGCAACACAAATTAGCAAGTATTTGTGAATTGTAAAGAAAATTACACGTGCTTTTCAAAGTGTTTGCAAATTAAAAAACTGAAAAGTGTGGTGTGCATATGTATTCAGCCCCCTGTACTTGGATACCTCTAAATAAAATCCAGTGTGACCAATTGCCTTTACAAGTCACCTAACTAGAAAACAGTATTACATCTGTATGCAGTTTATTGTAGATATAACTACAAGGCCTCAGAGGTTTGTTAGAGAACACTAGTGAAGAATGGCATAATAAAAAAAAGGAACACACCAGACAGCTCAGGGAAAAAGTTGTGACAAAGTATATTGCAGGGTTAGGTTTTGAAAAAGTTTCCCAAACACTGAACATCTCAAGGAGCACTGTTTAATCCATCATCCATAAAATGAAGGAGTATGGCACAGCTACCAAAAATGGCAGTCCACCTAAAGTGACAGACCAGACAAGGAGAGCACTAATTAGAGAAACAGCCACGAGGCCCAGGTTTACTCCAGAGGAGCTGTAGAGATCCACAGCTCAGGTGGGAGAATCTTTTCACAGGACAAGCATTACAACTATTTGTCATGTATTCTGCAAATCTGAACTTTATGGAAGAATGTCATGAAAAGTCCTTTCTGATAGCAAGCCACATGAAGTCTCATTTACAGTTTGCAAAATGATATGTAGGGGACACAGCAAGCATGTGGCAGAAGGTGCTCTGGTCAGATGAGACCAAAATTTAACTTTTTGGCTTTAATGCCAAACGCTTTGTGTTGAGGAAAGCCAACACTGTATATCACCGTAAACATACCATCCCCACTGTGAAGCATTGTGGTGGTAGCAGGGACTGGGAAGCTGCTCAGAGTTGGTGGGAAGATGGATACAGCTAAATACAGGGTAATCCTGGAGGAAAACCTTTTAGAGGCTGTAAAAGACTTGAGGCTGGGGCATAGGTTCCTCTTCGAGCAGGACAATGACCCTAAACATACAGCTAAAGCTACAATGGAAGGGTTTAAATCAAAGCATATTCATGTGTTAAAATGAACCAGTCACAGTCCAGACCTAAATTCTATTGAGAATCTGTGGCAGGACTTGAAAATTGCTGTTCACAAACATTCGCCAACCAATATGATTGAGCTGGAGCTATTTTGCAAGGAAGAATGGCCAAAAATTCCAGCCTCTAAAAGTGCAAAGCAGATCGAGACATCCCCCAACAGACCACAGCTGTCATTGCAGCTAAAGGTGGTCCTACAAAGTATTGACTCAGGGAGGTTGAATACATATGCATTTCACACTTTTAAGTGTTTTAATTAGCAAAAATTTGGACAAGCATGTATCATTTTCTCTACACTTCTCTATAGATACTTACTCCTCTATGTTGCTCTATCACATGCACTAGCAATAAAATACATTTGTTGCTGTAATGTTTAAAATGTTTAAAATGAGCAAATGTTTAAGGGGTGTGAATACTATGCAACCCACTGTATATCAGACCTTTGCCAACCTAACTGCTAGGCGGAGGTGGACTCAAAATAATCCGAACCCCCATGCAATTAAGACTTTCCCTTTCACCAATCACCATAGCTGTGAAACACTTGGTTAGGGTACACAAACATTTGAAAAGCACTTATCATGTGCATAGTCTTATAAGTAACTAAGGGGCCATGATGCCTTAAAGGGATTGTCCACTTTAATGTTTTTATTTATTATGTATAGTTAAGGAAATAATTATTTGATCCCTTGCTGATTTTGTAAGTTTGACCACTGACAAAGACATGAACTGTCACGTTCCCGCCATCTGGCCCTGGTCACCGGTCAAGGCCGCTGCGACCATAACTGCGGCTTGGCTTTCTTTCTATGCTTCCTGTGTGAACTCTGTTCTTAGACCTGGATCCTAATTGATTTCTGGCCAAGGCCGTGGCCAGGAATCCTCCAGCGAATTAAGGTCATGGAGTGGTCTAGCTTGCTCCAGACTGTAATCCCATAGAAAACTTATGGAGGGAGTTGAAGCTCCGAGTTGCCAAACAACAGCCTCATAACTTAATGATTTAGAGATGATCTGCAAAGAGGAGTGGACCAAAATTCCTCCTGACATGTGCGCAAATCTCATTATCAACTACAAAAAAATTCTGACTGCTGTGCTTGCCAACAAGGGATTTACCACCACATATTAAGTCTTGTTTGCCAGAGGGATCAAATACTTATTTCTCACTGCAAAAGGCAAATACATTTATATAATTTGTACAATGTGATTTTCTGAATTTTATTTTCGATATTCTATCTCTCAATATTAAAATTAACCTACCCTTAAAATTATAGACTGTTTATGTCTTTGTCAGTGGGCAAACTGTCCACGGGCAAAACGTCATGCAACGGGTTAAATGTCATGTAACCCTACTGCTAACTGACTATCAGGAGGTCACATGACTGTTTAGTCCATACAGTTGTTTCCTGGGAATTATTGCTAGCGACAGGGGCCTACTGCACTGGTATGAAAAAGCTATTTTTTGATACATATACATTATAAAATTGTATGATCTCCTGATATATATAATAAAAACAGTATAAAGTGGACAACCCCTCTAGTGTCTGAATAGCCAGATCATCTCAACTGCTAGTAGTGACAAATGTGTAATTTGGGTTCCTAAACTGTCCACAACTTACTTTACATATCTTCAAATAAAGTGTGATCTGCATTGTACCTTTTACAGAATTGTCTGAATAGCAGACAGATAAGACATCACAACTTAATGTACAGTATTATACAGCATTATACTGTCCAGCTGCACTATTACAAATAGGTAAATTAGAGCTCTTACTTTTTTAACCCTCACTTTTTACATTGATAGCTATTTCTAAACACTATAATTGAGAATTCAATTGACAACAATGGAAGCACAATGCTGGTAGTCTTGGTTTCTGAATACTGATTTCTTTCACCAATATTTAGCCAGGTTTTTATCGAGAAAACTCTAAAGAACAAGACAATCAATTTTCTAAATTACTACTGTTATGTTAGGTTCTGCTTATACTTTACTGTAAAGAAAACCATAGGCTGCTATGCTTCCTAGAGAAATAAGTACAGTAGAAAAACATATGCAGCATGGTAAAAATGTATTCTTGTGGTATGAGTCAATGGTCAATGTATGCCACTGTGCACCTATACAGATATACATCAAGGAATACATCAGGGAAGCAAGAAACAAGATGAGATTAGAGCCCCAGGGAATCACACTCACAATATGTATAAAGTTTTCCTGAAAACGACATCAATTGTGTAGTAAGATTCATCACCATCCTCCCACTGACATGCATAATAAAGCATATTATGCAGGTATTCTCCTCTTAAAGCAGTTCTTCTAGGAGAATACAGTGTTTTATGGAATAGTGCCAGCAGCTCAGTAGTACAAAACTGTGGGGGTTCTTCACAGAGGCACAGGGCTCGTGAACACACCTATTCAGCAAAGTTTGTCAACTGTGTAGCAAGACATAATTTTAAAAACCGATGTTACTTTATATCTGCTTTCACAGAGAAAAGAGAGAACAGAAAATGTCTATAATAGCTGAAGTACAATACAATTCAAAATATGAAGCATGATAAAATATAGAAAGCACATACAGTATTCCAGTATGAGGTATTGAAGATGCCCCTACCTTGCTTTGTCTCTTCTGCCTCCTGCGAAGTCTCAAAAACTCCTTGTGTTGCCTGGAGACGAAGTTCACCGCTGCGTATTCTAGTAAAGCAGCAAACACAAACAACAGGCAAACAGCCATCCAGATGTCAATCGCTTTCACATAAGATACCTGTTAGAGACAAAAACAAAACTTTGTGAGTTGTCTCCTTCTGTTAACAAAGTATACATATGTACATGTATACTTCAGTTTATATATGTTTTTCATTTCGGAACATATACAACAGACTGGCGTTTGCTGTTAATTTGTGACCTTAAAGGGGTTTTGCCACGAGGTAATGTTGGCGTGGGATCCTCCAAAATGGGTATTTAATCACGTTTCTAAATATTTGTGATTACAAAAAGTGAAGCCCGTGAGAGCCACAGCATTTCTCAATTCCCCTTAGTTACCTGAAAGCTTGCATTAGACACGACCGAGGAGCTGACAGGCCGCGCTTGCGTGAAACACTTCTTATCTGATGACAGGGAAAATGAATGAGCTTCAAGGGGCTGGGGAGAAAGTGCAGTGTATGAGTCTGTCTTGCTGTATAGAGAATCAACTGTTGTAAAGCTATTATATGAGTTAGGTTTTGAGACGCTCCCTTATTTCTCACTCCATGCTCACCCCCTCCCTCTCACCCCTGCAGCCTTCATGACTCAGCATGATTTGTTTATATTCTACTCCCGTGCTGATAAGGAGGTAAGTAACTCACGTCCTGGCAAAACCCCTTTAATTTGTGACCGGCAGTGATGTGGAACTAGAAGAAATAAATGCCCAGTACTCAAGTGGAGGTCAGTGCTTGTGGAAGGGATATTGCAACCCCAAGTTACAGAAGATTGAAGAAGTCCACAGCACACAAATGTAGATTTCGATTTTTGCATTGCAACAAGTTATCTTTACAGATTTTATGTCAATAAAGTAAAATAAAGCGATGTTGAATTGTGACTCAGATACGAAGTTTCGGTTTATAATAAACCTTAATCATTCATAGTCACTAATGACTATAAAGCTAATGCAAAATAGGGAACTAGGTGTTAGAATGTGGACTGCCTGATAGCACCAGCAAACTCAGCAACACCCTCAACCATGTCCTGGCTAGCAATACAGTGTTCCATTTGGTCCATAGTACCTACAGTATATACTCTGCTGATGGTGGCCAGGTCCTTATTATATGCATTAGTGGTCATTTACCTTTGTGTGATATGAGGTGTAACTATACATACATTATAGTGTATGTAAAAGATGAAGAGCAACTACTTCTGAAACCTTGGCACTTTACAGTCCGCTGTCAGAGTCAAAAGGGAATAACAGGATCTGACGAATGAACAATATATGAGCCCCTTCCTCTCCAAAGCATAACATAGAGCACCCACCTTATGTCTCGCTAATAACTCTAGAGAACAATAAAAAAAATGTCATGGTGTCTGGAATTTTAGATCTTATTCTGGATATTTTGTATCACTGATTCTGAAAACACCATCCATGTCATTACCTATTATTCTTAGGATTGCTTTATTTTCCCATGAGCATTTGTTTGCTTTTAGTATACATTATACTTAGGATTTTGCTTATGTTTTGTTGATGCTGTTCTGTGGCAGAGTAGAACTAAAGAGCAAGATACAATGAGAAGACAGTAACCTCTGAGAAAAAAATGGTGGCTGTAGAAAAAAATATCATCACAGGACATTTGGTCTGCACACAAAACCTGGTTTGATGAAACAATTTGCAAACGCATTAAAAAGAGATGGAATAAGTTTTGGCTAGATGTGTAGGAATTGTATGCACTAGGCCTGAAGTAGCTAAATGCAGGTATATTTGATGGACCGTAAATCCAGGCTTTTATGAAGGACCAGAGTTTCCAAGATGCACTTGCATAATTCTTGTTTTGTATGGTTATGAAGAGTTTCCGTGAGAACTATAAAGCCACTAACAATGGTACTAACCCATGGAGACTACGCTTACTTTTTTTTTTTGAACATTAGATGGTAACATGAGCATCAGTCACTTGGAACAATTTCCTGATTATCTTTGTTATGTGAATGACGAACATGGTGAGCATTTTCACTAGAGAATAAGGACCATGGAAGAATGGTACTGTGGCAACAAGATACATATATAATGGCGGACTCCTGGCAGAGCATTCAGTGTGGATGTCCAGGAGCATAACATTTCAGGAAACCATAGAAACATTGTTTTAACCACATGTTTCAATGAGAAAACTTATGTTTTATTTGTGTTATGGTTTTTTTGGGTTTTATCTTCGTACCCTCACCTTAACATGTTTAATACTATATATTGAAAGGTAAAACACCACCATACTGTCCCTTGAAATAAACCATTACACTAAGATTAATATAACTGCCATACAGAGACCATATAGTAGTAGATGTCAGTCCTACAAAGGTGTTCTGCAAACTGCATAACCAATTACAGTATAGTAACAGCCAACATCTCACCAGTGACATCTTCCAAAAGGGACTAAGTTTTCTCTATTCTTTGCTATGGACCTACCCCAGCTCTGCCAAGGTATCTGTTGGGATATGATTTTTTTTTACAATATCCTCAAGCACACCTGAGAAATAGGGCAAAAGTTGTTTGAAAAGCACTGTAACAATGCCAAACACAAAGCTCTAAGTTTAATTTCTGGTTCAGGGGACATATGCCAGTGGGAGGGATGCCGAGTAGAGGAGGGAGGCTGAGCATAGTCAGGTCTGGAGTGACTAAGGGTATGTTCACACGGGAAAATTCCGGCATGCATTTCAGCGCGTATTTGCGCTCTAATATGGGCGAGATGCGCACCGAAATTACGGTAATCCATAGTATCTCGTATTGTACACGCAGGGAGATAAGTGACATGTCAATTACTTGTGGCGAATATGCGCTGCGAGTAATGAATGTCAATGGGGCCGGCGGGCTACCGCCCCTCACCCCCCACCCCGCAGTATGCACTGCAGTATAGAGAACAGAGAATGAGGGTGCAGGAACTGTCTGTTGTGTTGATAAATGTGTATATGTTTGTGTGTAAATATATATGATAGTATTTTTATGTACTGTAAACATTTTTTGAACTGAAGTTTCTTGGGCCTAGCAGAGGAAATTATTCTGAAGGTCCAACCTCTCTCTGTACAAGACATATTCATGTCCCCTTTCAAGTACTTTTATGTACTTAATCCCTTTGCACATGACAGTTAAATAGGATATCTGCTGTTCAGTTTTGAAATCTGCTCTAAATAAGAATGTTTTCTTTTGGGCCCGGGTATGTTAGGTGTACATTATTGTGGTAGAGTTTGGGCCCTCCGGAGGCTTCTCTGTTACTCTGATAAGCCAGTCTGGCCCACATTGTTTATTTGTACAGCACATGGTGGAATTTTTTATTTTATACATAGACTAATTTCTATGAAGGTTTTTTTTATTTTTTTGCAGGACCAAAACCAGCTCTTAAATTTGGAGTTATTCAGCTTGGATAGAAAAGGCTTATGGGTGATTGAATTACAGTGTGCACATATATGAATAAACAGTAAAGAGATCTCCCTCATGATCTTTTTACACCTAGGCCAGTAACCATAACAAGTAGATATCCTCTACGTGTAGATGAAGATTTAACCATCATCAGGGATTTACTGCACGACCAGTGAGACTATGAAACTCGCTGCCACAAGATATTGTGATAGTTGATTCACTGAAAAGGTTTAAGAAGGGCTTAGATGCCTTTCTTAAAAATATATTATTATCAGTTATGATCCCTAGATTTTGGATAACGAATGTTGATCAAGGGATTATTCTGATTACCATGTTTGACACGGTAGGCTTATACTGTAGACAGAATTTATGTGCCTGGGTCTTTTTTAACCGTCTCTTACAAGTAACTATAGTATAAGAATGCATTATTTATATCTGCAGTGAATTGGTATTATTTATATGTACAGTAGATGATGCTATTATTGATATGTGTGTATCTGTATAAAATCCTGGGCTAACAGAATCAGAAACTCTGGTGGGCCCAGTGTACTCTGAAACTCATCCTCTTAGACAATTCTACCAAGATCCCTAAGGCTATGTTCACACGGATTAAATTTGGACGTATTTCAGTCCGTAATTACGCGCCGGAGTGCGCAAATTACGGCTGGAATACGTCCAAGTCATTACGGTAATCCACAGTTCTCATAGAGAACTATGGATTACGTCTCCTCTCGCTGCTCGGCGAATCCGCCGGGCGGGGAGATAATTGACATGTGAATTACTAGAGGCGTATACGCGCTGCTGGTAATGCACGTCTATGGGCCTGCGAGGTGCCGGCCCCCCGCTCCTGCCCCGCCCCCGGCCACACGGCGTAATTGCGGGGCATAATTGTTATCCCTCCAAATTCGGTCGCATATTTATCACTTCCTGCACTTGGGCACCCACAGAAACTTATGTGTATATAGATATATGGTTGGGATGGCAGTTTCATCAACTTTTTCATGTATACTACCCCATATTTATGTAACATGGCTGGACCATTGTAAACCAAGCACTTCTCACCCTTCGTTTCACCCATACACCCTAATAGACTGTAATCTCTTGTGAGCAGGGCCCTCACACCTTGGGCCCCTGATATGTAAGTAGCTTTTTTATAATGTAATGTCTGGTTTGTCCGTGCTTATACCCTCTATATTGTAAAGTGCTGCGGAATATGTTGGCACTATATAAATAAAGATTATTATTACAGTGGCCAAACACCTTTGTGTCCATCACATGACCACAACAGATGTCTATTAAATGGCTGCAAGCAGAAATCTTGAAAATTGGTGAAGTGATGAAAGTTAATTGGAAAATTGTGTATTTATTAATTATACACTAAATAACTAAGTTGCTGAAAGTAGAATACCCTGTTAAAGCAGTGCCGACTATTTGAATGCTCAGCATGAGAAGAACTCTTTATCTATATGTGTGTGTTGACCATCATTTGTAATCAAAAGCTTGGCAAAGATGACAATCTGAACATGCATAACGAATATAATTGCATACAATAAATCCTTATGGCCCAAAAATATGACTTCCAGGGTCAAATCTCTTTGACTAGATTTTGTCATTGACCTAAGACTTTAAAAAGTTTTCATTTTATAGAAGATATCTTATGTCTAGGGATGAGTGATTATAATAGACAAAGTTGAAATCGGCACGATTTTTAGGTTGACCGGAAAGTTCCGGTCACGTGATATTTTCGGTGACAATCTGCAGATAATCTATAGCTATTGCGCCATTTTCGGCGCTTCCTATTATTTTGTCGGCCAGCAAATCAGCTTAGAGCATAGAGCATGGTGAGCTGGGTGTGCGACGTCATGACTGTGATGTGTATGGTTGTCATTGGCTGAAAAAAATCACATGACCTCGTTTTGCATAGAACAGCGTTTCCTGTTCAGTATCAGTGTTTCTCACTAGAGCAAGACGTGTGCTACGTCTCTCTCAATACAGCTCAGCTCAGAGACACAGTTCGTCTCTTTATTCCTACAGAAAACTATGCTTTTAGCAGTGAACATTAGAATATAGGTGGATGAGAGAAGTTCAGTTTTTAGTTAGTTAGACAGAGACTTTTAACCCCTTCCCAACATAGGATGTATGCATATGCCCTAGTGGGAAGTGACTTCCCGCAAATGGACGTATGCATACGTCCTGGCGATTGCACGGGCTTGCGGACGAGCCGCGCGCGATCGCAACATGGGGCCAGCGGTAAATTATCGCTGGCCGCATGCCGTGTCACCCGCGGCCGGAGCTCACTCCGGCCGCGGGTGATTACCGCTTTATTGCCGCAGCCTGTCATGGCTGCAATAATGAAACCGCAGGTAGGAGGAGTGAGCTCCTCCTGCGTGTTTCCCGGAGGCTGCCACTCAGCAGTTCAGCAGCGATCTCCTACCTGATGGCCACGGGAAGTGAGCGGCACTTTCCGGGGTCATCTGTGACGTCACCATGCCCGCAAAGCATTGTGGGCATGGTGACAGGTAGTTGTCATGGCGGCCAGTACACAGTACTAGTACTGTGTACTGGCCTGCCTTCTAACAGCAATCTGATGATTGCTGTTAGAATAAAAAGTAAAAAAAAGTAAAAATAAATGTCAAAAGTGAAAAAAAGTAAAACACAAACACAAAAAATAAAATAAAATCACGTACACCGCCCTTTTCCCCTTTACAAACGCCAATCGCCCCAAAAAAGATAAAAAATAAATAAAGTACCCATATTTGGTATTGCCGCGTGCGTAACAACCCACGCTATAAATCTGTCATGTTAATTAACCCGTACGGTGAACGCCGTAAAAAACAAAAACAAAAAACTGTCACAGAATTGCGATTTTTGTACATCCTGCAGCACATAAAATGGAATAAAAAGCGATCAAAAACTCAAATAAACGCCAAAGTTGTACCAATTAAAATGTCAGTTCATCCCGCAAAAAAAAAGTCCTTACACGTCTCTGTATATGGAAAAATAAAAACTTTATGGCTCTCAGAAGACAGCGATGCATAAATATTATTTAAAACAATAAAAACACTTTTTTTTTTTAAGTGCTGCAAAATTTTAAAAAACTATATAAATAGGGTATCACCGTAATCGTATCGACCCAGAGAGTAAAGCTAACTGGTCATGGATACTGCGCTGTTAAAAATAAAAATAAAAAACCCTACTAGGATTGCAGTATTTTCTTCACCCTGCCTTCCAAAAAACGGATTTAAAACTGATCAAAAAGTCTTGTCCCCCCAAAAATGATACCAATAAAAACCTCAACTCTTCTCGCAAAAAACAAGCCCCTCCCCCGCTCCGTACACAGAAAAATAAAAAGTTATGGCTCTCAGACTATGGCGATGCAAAAACGTGTTTTCCTTTTTGAATAAAAGTGTTTTTATTGTGTAAAAGCAGTAAAACATAAAAAAATATACAAATTGGGTATCGCTGTAATCGTATCGACCTGCTGAGTAATACTAGTATGTCAGTTTAATACTGCACGGTGACCGCTGTTAAAAAATAAAATAAAAAACTACCAGGAATGCTGTATTTTGTTCAAAATGCCTCACAAAAACCTTAATAAAAAGTGATCCAAGCGGCATATGTCCCCCATAATGGTACTAATAAAAACGTCAACTCATCCCACAAAAAACAAGCCCATAATCAGCTCCGTAGACAGAAAACTGAAAACGTTAGGGCTATCAGAACAGGACAACATAAAAACGCAATTTTATATAGACCTATTTCTATTTTGTAAAAGTAATAAAACATAAAAAAACTATATAAAATCTATATCATTGCAATTGTATCGACCCCCATAGTAAAGATATCCTGTCATTGATAGTGCACGGCGAACGCTGTAAAATTGAAGCCCAAAAAACATGGTGGAACTGCGTTTTCCCCTCATTTTCATAGCCCAATGCAAAAAAAAAAAAAAAATTTGGAACACCTGTGCACCCAAAATTTACAATACACCCCTAGATGAGATCTATGAGGCATGCTGAATCCAAAATGGGGTGACTTCTGAAGGTTTCACCTGTTCTGGTACTTTGGGGGCTTTGTAAATGCGACATGGCCCCACCAAAATCTGCTTTCCAAAAGCCAAATACCACTCCCTCCCTTATACGCCCTGCCATGCGCCCAAACAGCAGTTTACACCCACATGTAGGGTATTGCCGAACTTGGAAGAAATTGCGTAACAACGTTTTGGGTGCTTTTTTACCAGGATTCCTTGTAAAAAATTAAACATTTTCAGCTAAAATTGCAGATTATTGGGAAAAAATGTTTTTTTCATTTTCACAGCCTAACGCTAAAAATTTTTGTGACACACCTGTGGGGTCGATATGCTCACTACACCCCTGAATATATTCCTTAAGGGATGTAGTTTCCAATATGGGGTATTTTTAGTTTATTAAGTTTTAGCACCTTAGGGTGTTCGCAAACCTGAAATGGCCCCTAAATAAAATCGTAATGAAAATGAGACCCCAGAGTCCAGTAGGTGCTCCTCCTATTCTGGGCTTGTGGTTGAGCCAAATAATGCACTAGGGCCACATATGGGATATCTCTGAAAACGGCAGAATCTGGGGAATCAATATTAAGTTGCATATCCCTGATCACATTTACAGTATTCTTGTGAATAATGTATAAAAATTGAAAATCTGCAAAAAAAGTGAAATTTTGAAATTAATGCTTTAATTCCTGTGAAACACCTAATGGGTTAATAAGCTTCCTAAATGCGGTTTTGAATACTTTAAGGGGTGTAGTTTCTTAGATGAGGTCATTTATGGGGGTATCTAACATACAGGTCAATCAAAGTCACGTTAGAACTGGACTGGTCCCTAAAAAATGTATATTGCAGATTTTGTTGAAAATTTTAAAATTACTACTAAATTTCTAAGCCTCCTAATGTCGTAAAAAAAAAAAAAAAGACATTTAAAAAAATGATGCCAAACTACAGCAGACATATGGTAGATGCTAGTTATAAACTATTTTGAGTGGAATAACTATCTGTCTTACATGCAGAAGTTATTGAAGTTTGAAATTGGTAAATTTTTCACATTTTTCACAAATAAACAAGCATTTTTTGGACCAAAATTTCTTACTATCTTATAGCACAATGTGTCACGAGAAAACAATCTCTGAATCCCATGGATAGGTTAAAGTGTCAAAAACTTATTCTCACATAAAGTGACACATGCCAGATTTAAAAAAATGAGGCTCTGTCAGAGAGGCCAAAACTGGCTCCGGCGGTAAGGGGTTAAAGAAGCATCTAGCACTGTTCAGCCGCGGGGGATGAGGGGGGCGGACGAACAGACAGACAGGCTGGCTTTGGTAAGGAGGGTGTATATTGTGCAGTCCAGCCTCTGCTTTGAACCTGCATTGAAATGGCATTTTTTTTACCACTTTTTGACCAGCACACCTCACACTTGAGGTGAAATTGCACCTTTTATTTTGTGCATCCCAGTTTTTTTTAAAGAGCCACCTTGTACTTAAATTTGGATACAGAAATTTTCTAGTAACTGCAGGGGTATTTCATTGGTGAAAAAACCACCTTTTCTTATCCGTATAACTTTTAAATAGTTGTATTGCACTTTGGTGCGGCCCAGTTTTGTTCAAAGAGCAACCTTGTTCTTAAATTAGGATACAGAAATTTTCTAGTAACTGTTCTCATTAGTCATTGCTGCAAAAACGCAATTTCTCATCCGTGTAACTTTTGAATAGTTTTATTGTGCTTGGTGAATCTCAGTTTGGCGCAGATAGCGCACTTGTATGATAGCTTGTTGAAAACTATCAATTCCTAGTCCTACTGGGCAGTTGTAAATCCCTGGGACTGAAGAAAGAACACTGTTGATTTTGTCTTACGGTTCTTCCACCAGACCGCATTTCACAGGTATTCGCTAGAAACAATTCTGTTTCTAATCCTAGTTGGCTGTAGGAAATTAGAGGGATTTAAGAATAGCTGTGATTTGCCGTCTTTCAATAAGAGACTGTCAAAAACTCTTCCATACCTTTTAAAATTTTTATCTTTCTGAACATGGAGCGAAATGCAGGTGGTAAGCGAGCAAAGAGGGGTGTAGGACATGAGGTAGAGGTACAAGAGAAGGAGCACCTTCCAGTGCTTGCGACAACACGTAAGCCAGAGGATCGTCGTTTGCAGGACCGTCAGGCCTGTCATCGCTGGGACGGTTCCCTGTGACACTCAGTAATGAACAGCATCGCCAATCTGTTCTTCAGTGGTTAACGCAACCTGCATACTGCGGTCCAGGACAGGAATAGTCAATGTCCAGTTCAACTAAAATGGTGGTTCAAAGACTCCTTTGTCCGGCACTTTTTGATCTGTGGGTCATACAAGTTTATTGGTCATACTGCCGTCCAGGACAGGTATAGTCAATTGCCAGTTCAATTAAAATGGTGGTTGAAAGACTTCTTTTTCTGGCACCTTTAATCTGTGGGTCAGACAGGTTTAATGGTCATACTGCGGTCCAGGACAGGTATAGTTAATGTCCAGTTCAACTAAAATGGTGGTTCAAAGACTCCTTTTTCTGGCACTTTTTAAATCTGGGGGTCATGCAGGTTTGAGGGTCATGCTGCAGTACAGGACATGTAAAGTCAATATCCAGTTCAACTAAAATGGTGGTTCAAAGACTCCTTTTTCTGGCATTTTTTAATCTGTGGGTCAGACCGGTTTAAGGGTCATGTTGTGGTACAGGACAGGGATAGTCAATGTCCAGTTCAAGTAAAATGATGGTTCAAATAATACTGCCTTCTGGCACTTTTTAATTTGTGGGTCATGCAGGTTTAAGGGTCATGCTGTGGTACAAGACAGGGATAGTGAATAGTCTGTGACTTTTTTTCTGTGACTCTTGTTGCCTAATTGTGTTGCCTAAGATGTAGCACGTATCCATTTTACTGTTGTGGATGTTAATTCCAGCTTCTCCAGCCCTGTTTGGGTGTAAGAATGAAGGTGTTGTTCCTCTCCCATAAACTTTAATGGTCATCGGTGATTATCGACTATCGGAAATCGTCATGATAATTGCCGATATCGACTATCGAATCGATAACGATAGTTGACACAATCGCTCATCACTACTTATGTCACTTACAACCTCATATCAGTGTGTAGGTAGAAATTAAGTGTAGGACTGCTACTAACTGCCAAAACATGTGGGCCTCAATACAAATTAAAAAATGTCAGCATTTTTTTTCTGAATTAACTCAATTTGACTCTTAAATTCAAAATAGGCACCAAATGAGTCAGATATGTAGGCAAACCATAAACTGATGCAGCCAGAAAAAGTCCTGTGTAGCAAAATACTGACGTCACAACAACTGGGTACTCCCCACTGTTTGAGATGCATTGCTATTTACCAGTCATCCTAAAAATGCAGCCCTCCAGCTGTTGGGAAACTACACCTCCCATCATGCATTTATATAATCTATAACAGGGGGAATGTTGGGAGGTGTAGTTTCCCAACAGCTGGAGGGCCGCAGTTTGAGAATGCCTGCTCTAGACCAATAGGAGACACACTAAAAGTAAAGAGTATTATGGTATTTCTTAGTCTAAAAAAGTTGTGATTACCATTACCTTTCTATATTCTGCAGATACTAATCTCTGATTTTTTAAAATCAACTGATCTGTTTTTGTGAGTGAAACTAAAATGAGAAAGTATGATAGGTAATGCACTCTAATTGGCATGCATATGTTTTAAAGTAAGGTTTTCTCAATTCTCATGTCGGTTTTCTTGTTTTCTGACTTTTTTTATTCACACCTGCATTCTTCTTAAAATAACAATTCTAGGACATGTCTTCTTAGAACTCTTGGCATTGTGCCATTCCTCTGTTGTTTTTCCTGGAAATGCAAGAATGAATTGATAACCGGGTGTTACCATCCCATTTGTCAATGTAGTGAGTCCCTTCCAGGGCCAAACTAACAGCATTATGGGCCATTGGGCATAGCAGTGAAGCGGATTCTGTACACATATATGATATCACTCCAGGCCATGCCTCTAACCGCCCTCTGTTGACATTTGTAAGTAGCCTTCAGCCTATGAGACCGATGAATGGCAAACGGCTCCATCAAGGTTTTTAACTGTTTCCACATACTAAGAACAAAAAAACAGTTAACCAAGCAGCACCAACCCAGGGATCCAGGGCATATGCCTTGGAGTTCCAGGACATAAACTTCACCACCTAAAGCCCATCTACTTTTGTGGCCCCTGGGCACTTGCCTAGTGTGCCCAATGGATAAGATGGACCTCGTCCCTGCACATTCTGACCCTGTCTGATCGATTCTGATAATAACAAAAAGTACAGGGACACAACCTATTGACAAGAATGGTAACAGCCAGCTGTAAAATAATGTCCACTTTTCCAGGAGTACTAAAATAGAAACAATAAAATACAGAATTATTTTATAGAGAATATAAATATTTACTAAAGCAGACATGTTGGGAGAGCTGACAGGTCCTTTTTAACAAACCAGATTATAAGGGTACGTCCAATGGTTTTTTCGTCGTATTTTCAGATGTTTTTCGTATTTAGAAATTATAGACTTCAATGCAAAATCCGGTAGACTACACTGCACGGTTTTTGTACTGGATGGATTTTCAAATCACAGGCATTCCAATAAACTCGGAACACGCACATTCTTCTGTCCGGTTTTCGGGCGGAAAATATAGTGTTCAATGTTAAGAGGGACGGACGAATCCACAAGACATGGACAGAACCGATCCTCAAAACCATTCAAAAGACCATAACATACCGGTCAGATTTTTTAATCAGAATCCGACAGGTATTTCTTCACTGCCGTGTGGATATACCCTTACTTACTGTATATGGGTTGTCAACAATACTTTCTCAAAGCCTTTGTAGCTGATTAGCGGAGCAATAAGAGACTTGGACACTGTTCTCTCCAATCTAGGCTATCCAAAACAGCAGCAAATAGTTATTACTGAATGGTGCTTAATAACAAGCCATAATTAGCTAGAGTAGTTTATAGATTTAAGATAGCATCCCTGAAGTCCAAGGCAGAGAAGGGATAAAACTTTGGTAATCAAAGGTCGTTCATATCTGTTCATCTCTGGTGGTCTATACCAAAGACACGGTTACTGAAAGGATCTTTAGTAATTGATGCTCAAAGCCACATGACATGTTATTGATATATTTTGATGGTGTATACCCTGCACTAGAGATGGACGAATTGATTCTAACGAAGTGGAATTCATTTAGAATTTCAGGAAAACTTCGGTTCTGAACGAAGTCGAAGTTTGCGGTACTTCGGGTGAACGAAGGGGTTTTTTTTCATTGTTTTAAAATGGCTGCGACCCAAAAGGTTTTAAACATGGGGGCAAAGCACTCTGGGGGGAAAGGGGGCATACCCTGCATAAACATGTGCAGTTTTTGAACCCCCAACAGGACCGGGGGGTTTCTTGGGGTCCCCAAGCACTATATAAGCCCCGGGCGGGGAGGGCTGGGAGCTCATACCCCCCTCACTTTTCTGATCGGGGAAAGGTGCTGCCCGGCTGTTACTGAAGAACTAAATTTTTAAACAGCGATTTTTGGGGGTGTCCCCCAGTTTGTCTCAGGGGGACTGTTCCCCTTAACTTTCTATTTTTTAATTTTTTTGGGTATTGGATCTAAAACCCCAGTGGGGTCCACTGCAGTTTGCATTTAATTTAAACCCAAACTGCTCACAGCACATTGATTTTTCCAAAGGGGGGAAAATCAAACCCAGTTCCTGTTGTATTCTTTTAAAAGGGAAACGGGGTTTTTTACAATACAAATACCATTTCCCATTTTTGGCGGTTTAAATTCTTTGCGCAATTTACACCCGGGGTTTTAATTAAGCGTTGTTTTTCAGCTTTTGGTGACTCCAAGAAACCTTTTTTTTTTCACCCCCAAAAAAATTATTTTCTTTTCCTGTGCCCAATTCAAAAGAAAAGGGGTTAATTACAATTTTTATCTCTTGCGTGTGGCGTAAAAAACCCCGCATTGTAACACGCTCCCAAAGCTAGTGGTTTGTGGGGGCTAAAATTTCTTTGGCGCAATTTATATCCGGGGGTTTTAATTAAGCTTTTTATTCGCTGTGGGGACTCCAAAAAACCCAACCTTTTTTCCACCGCCAAAAAAATATACATTTTTCCTTTTGCCAAAATTTCCCAAGCAAAGGTTAATTTAAAATTTTTTATCTCTTGTTGTGTGGCGAAAAAAACCCACCCCCTTGAAACACGCTAAAAAGCTGGGTCGTTTTGGGGTGGTGGTAAAATTTTTTTGGCGAAATTTTTAAATCCGGGGGGTTAAATTTAAGGCGTTATTCAGCTGGGGGTGACTCCAAGAAAACCGCCATTTTCACCCCCTAAAAATAAATACATTTTTCCTGTAGCCTACTTCACAAGAAAAGGTTTAATTAAAATTTTTTATCTTTGTTGTGGGCAAAAAAACACCGCTTGTAACCGCTAAAACTAGTGTTTGTGGTGGCTCAACTTTGGCGAAAATTTAAAATCCAGGGGGCAAATTTTAAAGGGCGTTGTTATTCAGCGGGGTTTGACCCAAAAAACCCCCAAATTTTCCCCGCCAAAATATATACATTTTTCCTGTAGCCTAATTCCCCAAAAAGGGTTTTAATTACAATTTTATCTCTTGTTGTGTGGGGGGAAAAAACACCCCCATTGTAACACGCTAAAAAGTAGTAGTTTTTGGGTGGCTAAATTTTTGGCCTTTTTACCCCCCAGGGGAAAATTTAAGCGTTGTTTTTTGCGTGGTGATTTCCAAGAAACCGCCTTTTTTCACCGCCAAAAATTTTACTTTTTTCCCCTAAGCCTAATTCAAAAGCAAAGGTTAATTACAATTTTATCTTTTGTTTTTGTGGCGTAAAAAACCGCATTGTAACACGCTAAAAAAGCTAGTATTTTGGGTGGTGGTTTAAATTTTTTTGGCGAATTTTACTTCCGGGGGTTTTAATTAAGCATTTTTATTCACTGGGGTAAACCCCAAAAGAAACCCCCTTTTTCCCACCCCCAAAATATATAATCTTTCCTGTACCCAAAATTTCCAAAAGGGAAAAGGGTTTTAATTTCAATTTTATCTTTGTTGTGTGGCGTAAAAAACACCGCATTGTAACCCTACAAATTTTAGTAGTTTGTGGGGGCTAAATTTTCTTTGGCGAAATTTAAACCCAAAGGGGTTAACTAATTTAATTTTTTCTGCATTCACTCAGTAAAAAAAAACTTTCTTTTTCATCGACACAAAAAATTTTTCCTGTGGGCTTTAATTCATCCCCCCGAAGGCAAATTTAAAGCCTTTACATTCAGAAAATTTACACTAGTTTTTTAAAAGGGGAAACATACAAGCCCAATTTTTTTCCGTCTTTTGGAGGCAATTTATACCCAAAGGGGTTACCCAAGCTTCTTAGTGTTTCATTTGGAGCCCAAATAAGGGGGTGTATTTATCATAAACAGTATCTTCATCAAACAGGGTTTTGTAAAATTTTAAAAAAAAAACAGTATGTCAGACAGGGGAGGGGGGCAGGTTTTTTTCCCCCCGGGGGCCCAAAAAGGGGGGGCAGGGCACAAATTTTCCCCCTGGAGCGGGCCCCAGGTCGCAGCACAGCAAGGGGAAACGTCGCAGCAGGGGTCAATCGGTGGGCCACAACGCCGCTGTCATCTAGCGGCCGGGGTGCGACTAAAACCCCAAAGGGTTCTTGATTGGTTGCACCTAGTCAACCAATCCCAAAAAACCCTTGGGTTGAAATCTCACCCCGGGGGGGGTAGATTTACAGGGGGCAGTTGTGGGGCCCCCCGTTTCCCTGCTGGACGTCCACTTGCTGTGCTGCGACCTGGGGCCTTTCTCCAGGGGAAAATTTTGTGGGCCCCTGCCACTTGCAGGCGAAGAGCCCGCCCCTCTCTGTCTGACCCTTTCTGTTTGTTCTAAAATTTTAAGAAAAACTTTTTTATGAAAATATCTGTTATTATAAAGATGAATCTACAAACCCCCGCCAAGGTCGGTGGGAAGTCGACACAACCCTTTTGTTGGCTGGCCCGGGAAGGGTCAGCGGGCCCCACCTTTTCCTCAAACCCCCCCCCCTTTTCCCAACCCTTTTTCCCCAGGGCCCGGGGAAACTATATGTTGGGCTGGGGGGGCAGGGCCACTATTTTTGCGAGGTGAACAATTTTTTGGGGGGGCAGTCAGCAGTACTTGGCAGCGAAGAAATGGGGGCCCAAAATCCCCCGCTTCTTTCAGTAAGGGGGCAAAAATAAAAGAATTTTTGAGAGTGGATGGGGGGTCATTTTAGGGGTCAGCCCCTTTCAAACCAAAACCCCGGGGAATTTAGGACAGCGTGAAAATGAAACACAAAAAAAAATGATGAAAGTAAGCCGACCGCACCTTGGGGGGCGGGGGGAGGAAGGGGTTCATACGTCAGGAGAAAAGGGATCAGCTTTCGGTTTAGGCAAACGGCGTAGCCAGCAAGGGGTCCCTGGGGGGCCCTGGGGCAGCAATACACAGTGTGAGGTCGGGAGCCCAACGGCCCCCGGGGTTTAAAAAACCCCCTTCGCAGGTCCAAGAAGGGAAAATAGCGGCACAGGGGGTCAGCGAGGGAGCGGGGGGCATAGTCCCCATGCGGGGAGCGTTGGCCCGTAAAATTCCCCATACCCCGGCGGTTTTGGGGGCAAATTTTTTTGCAAAAAACCCGGGGGAGCGGGGAAAATGGGGGATATGTAATTCTTTAAGCAGAAAGTGAAGCGGGGGCCAGGGAGGGTAACGTTGGCACCCCAAAGGCCCCGTGTCAAAACATGCAGCGCCAAACCCCCGGTGGCCTGGGAGAAAGGTTTTCAGATTTTGCGGTCCATCCTGCCGCCGGGAGGGAAAAAAGCAGCAGCAAGCGCCCCGTGGCCCCGCATGCCATTTTCAGCCAGTCAAAGGGTCCCCACCTGCAAAAGGAAACTGTTTTCTTTGACATTTATCTCCCGGGCCAGATGCTCCTGCTCCCCCGGTTTCCATGGCGCCAGCAGTCGTTTTAGCGAGGCGTTTCAAAGAGCACAGTATGCGTCCAACCCTCCTAAGGTGCATAGCTGACCATCTCCCGTTTCCAAATTTTTTGGTATGCAGTCCCCCCCTTTCCAAATGGTGGGCTCGCACCCCTTCAGAGAACTAATGGCTTGGGGCCGAGGGATGGAAGTTCCAAGCCGTAATTTCTTTTACAAAAAGGGGAATACCAGCACTTTCAAAAATAGGAGAAAAAAAAGGGGGGGCCAAACCTTGAGCTTATCGGGTTTTTTCCAAGGTGCACGGGCCCCGCGCGGACGTCGGAGCTGTAACTATGGTCAGGGCCAGTAACCGCCTTTACAGCCCCCTGGGTGAATGTGCTTCCGGCCAGGCACACCTTTCAAATTTTGGGCAGCAAACGCCGCTTTCTCTCCACGTTGCCAAAATGGGCCCCCCTTTCGCCAATGTCCGCCTCCCCCACCTCCACCACCCAAACTCACTTCCACCAAAATATGCTCCCCCTCATACCACTTTTGTAGGGGGACCCGCGGTTTTTTCATGCAGTTTTTTACACCTGGCTTTCCCCGGGCCCAACAAGGTCACATAGGGGAGGAATGCTTTCCCCGTCTTTCCCGCAAAAAATCGATGTGTGGCTTTCTCCCCGCCAACTGCAAAACGGAACCAGGTGCAGGGGCAATGGGGGAAAAATGGTGTCCCCCCGCTGCACCAGGAAGGGGTGGTTCCAAAGCGCCCTTTCATGGCGCAGTGGGTTTAATATGGTTTTGAAAGGTTCTGAAGGGCTTCCACCGATCTTTAAAGATTTTGAAAATGGCCCGGAAACTGTGCAAAGTTTTATCCCTTCCAAAAAAGCCAGGAAAAACCCTCCTCGGTTGCAGCGGCAAACGGCCTCCCCAACCCCTCTGATTTGCGATGTTTTCCCCCCCTTGCAATTTTCCCCCTGCACAGTTGGACCCCTGTATGAACAAGGGGAAAAGGGCCCTTAAGATTTTTTGATGATTCCCGGTGGACAGGAGTACCCCCTGTGGAACTTTTTTATGTTTAGCCCGTGTCATATGCGTGACACCCGCCCTTTTTGATGCCCCTTCGAGGGGGGGCCACGGTTATTTTTTTCAGTCGCCAGGACTGGATGAATAACCCTCCCTCCCATGCTTCAAGTCCTGGGAAACAATGCTGAAAAAATTTTTCCCGGGAGGGGATTTGGGGACTTTGGGGATACATCTGCGGCCCCCATGGGTTTCAGGTGGGGGGTTCAAAAAAGGAGGGGGAAGGAGGAGGACCCTTGGAGCGAAGCATTGTTGGTGAAATGAGTGGATTTTTTACCCAGGTTTAAAGAGAGGAGGACAGGAGAGTGGAGGGGTATTATGGAGATGGGAAGACGAGGCAGATGATCCGCAAAACCCCCGTGGCCCGTATTCAGTGGAGGTGGGGGCGGGGGGCCCCTCGGAGTCCCTTTTGCAGGTTTCCCACAGCATTTCTGATTTGTCTGGTAGTGACAGCCGGGAAAAGTCGCATCCCGGGAGAGGGATGAAATTTTGGTCTCCACCCCATTGGACCCCGCTAACCCGGGGCCAAAAAAGGGAGCCTTTTTCCCCCGCTATTGGGGAGGGAGGCAAACTCCCAAAAACTATAGGGGAAAACCTCCGTAGTCAGTTGGGCCCCTGCCACGTTCCGGGGAAACGTCCCCCCCCTGACAGGTCTGACCAGGGGGTTCTTCAGTGTCACGACACTGCCGCGGGTGCCGGGAAGGGGGGGAGGTCGAGCAGTACCAGCTCCATCAGCAGCAACCTAAGTCTGGAGTCACGATGAGCACTTTCCTTTTACCCGCCCAGTGAGGAGGGTAGTCGCCGCAGCAGCAGCAGCAGGACCTGGACAGACCCGAACCAACAGGGGGCCCTACTTGGAAGCACTCGCCACCCCATTTTAGAAGATCCGCTGGATTACTGGGCAGCCAAACTGGATGTTTGGCCACAACTTGCCGAGTTTGCAGTGGAGAAGCTGTCCTGCCCGGCCAGTAGTTTGGCATCAGAGTGGGTGTTCAGTGCGGCGGGGGCCATCGTTACCCCAAGTAGAACCCGCTTGTCCACGGGAAATGTGGAATGACTGACCTTTGTCAAGATGAATCAGGCGTGGCTCGGCCTGGATTTCCACACACCAATGCATTAGGCGTCAGACTACATCAGCCATGACGCCTCACCCAAACTTGTAGAAATGAGTCTGGGTTCAAACTACCTGCCTCAGCCACTATTCTAATGCCCCCACCCGCTTGATGCCACACATCTGCTGACAGTTTCTCCATCTGCCACCAACCATCTTTACCAGGGACTGGTATTGCCACCCACCTCCACACTCTGTCATTGTGTCACTTTATGACCTCATGCTGCTGCTGCTTTTGCTGGTGCCCGTGACATCCACACTGTGCCCCATTGTGCCACTCTCTGACCTCATGCTGCTGCTGCCGTGACCTGCACACTGTTCATTGTGCCACTGTCTGACCTCAGCTGCTGCTGTGCTGCTGCCGTGACCTACACACTCTGTCATTGTCCATTCTGTGGCCTTTTCCCCTGTTTTTGCCACCTCCAGAATGTCATTGTGCCACTGTCTGACCTCATGCTGCTGCTGCCCGTCACCTCCACTCTCTGTCATTGTGCCACCCCTGTGGCCTACTCCAGTTTTTGCCACCTCCAGAATGTGATTGTGCCACTGTCCTGACCTCATGCTGCTGCTGTGGCTTGCTGGGACCTACACACTGTGTGATTGTGCCTCTCTGTGGCCTTCTCGTGTTTTTGCCCCCTCCAGATTTTGTCATTGTGCCACTGCCTGACCTCATGCTGCTGCTGTGGCTGCTGCCGTGACCTCCACACTCTGTCATTGTCCCACTCTGTGGCCTACTCCTGTTTTTGCCACCTCCAGAATGTCATTGTGCCACTGCCTGACCTCATGCTGCTGCTGTGGCTGCTGCCTGGCCCTCCACACTGTGTCATTGTCCCACTCTGTGGCCTACTCCGGTTTTTGCCACCTCCAAATGCCCATTTGCCACTGCCTGACCTCATGCTGCTGCTGTGGCCCTGATCCGTGACCTACACACTCTGTCATTGTGCCACTGTCTGACCTCATGCTGTTTGCTGTGGCTGCTGCCGTGACCTAAAACACTGTGTCATTGTGCCACTGTCTGACCTCATGCTGCTGCTGTGGCTGCTGCCTTTACCTCCCACACTGTGTCATTGGCCACTGTCTGACCTCATGCTGCTGCTGTGGCTGCTGCTGGGGACCTACACACTCTGTCTTTGGGTGCCACTGTCTGACCTCATGCTGCTGCTGTGGCTGCTGCCGTGACCTCCCACACTGTGTCAATTGTGCCACTCTGTGGCCTATTCCTGTTTTTGCCACCTCCAGAATGTCATTGGGGCTACTGTCTGACCTCATGCTGCTGTGGCTCCCCGCCGTCACTCCACACTCTGTCACTAATGTTGCCACCTGAGCTCTCAGCTTTTTTTTTCCAGCTTTCCTCTGGCATGACTTTATCAGGCAACATTCCCGCTTCAGTTTTTGGGTCAGTTTTGCCCTTTTAAGTGCCCAGGGAATTTTATAGTGAAGTGATTCTAAGAGCGGCGGCAGTCATCTGCGTGTCATACTAAAACACAACATTGTATGAAGACCAAACCAAGCTCCCTCTGCATATTTACGCATGGCACAACGTTCTACATCACCCTGCAGGCTCTGTGCAGCCTGGAAATAGCTGTTTTTTAATGTGATTCGTCCCGAAGTAATTCAGAACAAAGTTATTTTTTTGCCGAGAAATTCGGCGAAGTGAACGAAACGAATTTCGGGAAATTCGCCCATCTCTACCCTGCACTATGGTTGGCTGTTGATTGATTACATTGTTTGAGATGAGAAAATCAACATTGCATAATACAACTCAAATGGCTACAGGATAAAATATCACTGTAACGTGAAATTTACACCCAAAAGCCAAATATCCCTAAATGTTTGTGAGTAGTGTAGCAATAAATTTTGGTCTATACAATCCTTGTTTATTTGTGAAAAATATCAAAAATTGTGACATTTTTTGAAAAATTTGCCATTGTTAAAGTTTAATAATTTCTGTGTGTAAAACAGATATTTATACCCCACAAAACAGTTTACAAATATCTACCATATGTCTAGTGTATGTTGGCATAATTTTTTAAGTGTCTTTTTATTTTTTTACGACATTGAGGCTTATAAATTTAGTAGTCAATTTCTACATTTTCAAGAAAATTTGCGACAGATTTTTTTAGGGACCAGTACAGTTCTAACATGGTTTTGAAGGGCTTTCATGTTAGACATCCCAATGAATGATTCCATCTAATGTATTCATAACAGCATTTAGAAATTGTATTAACCCTCTAGGTGTTTTACAGGAATTAAAGCAAAATGGAAGTAACATTTTTTTTTTTTTTTGCAGATTTTAATTTTTATCCACTATTCACTGGAATGCAGTAATTGTTACCAGGAAACTGCAACTCAATATTGATTTCCCTGATTCTGCTATTTCTAGATATGTCCCACGTGTGGTCCTAGTGCGCTATTTGACTCAACCACACGCCTCAAAATTGGAGGATCACATTCTGGATTTTGAGTTCGAATTTTCATTAGGATTTTTTGAGTGCTTAAAATTAACAGGTGTTTCACATTTTTTTTTTAATATACAGTTTTAACTAAAAATGTTTCATTTTCATAAGGATTCCTCAAAATTTATTTCAAATTCGATTTTGGTTGTAAACCGTTGTTTGGGTGCATGGCAGAGCCTAAAAGGGAGGGAGCGCTATCTGGCTTTTGAAATGCAGATTTTGGTGGGTGCCATGTTGCTTTTGCAAAGCCCCCAATGTACAAGAACAGTTGAAACCTCCCAGAAGTCATCCCATTTTGGATTTAACATCACACTGTATTGTTTATTCTGGCCTCACTGGTGTTACACATTTTTTTTGCATTGGGCAATTATTTTTACAGCGTTCGCTGTGCAATAGAAATGACATGATAACTCGACTCTATGGGCCACATGTCTAGATCTAAAACTCACTTTGCTGCCCATAGCTACTTTCATTTCATTCATTATGCTCTGGAAAAATTTAAAGGGGAACTCTGACTGGTTGGTACCATTTTGGGGTTCATATCATGCTTTGATCGCTTTTTATTAAGGTTTTTGGGAGGCAGGATAGACAAAATACAGCAATCCTGGCAGTGTTTTTTTTTTTCTTTTAAATAACATGAAAGATTTATAGGTTAGGTTGTTGCGCATTTGGCGATACCAAATATGCGTACAATTTATTTTTTTTATCTCTTTTGGGGTGATTACCATTTGTAAAGGGAAAAGTGCATTGTACATGTTTTATTCTATTTTTTGTTTGTGTTTTACTTTTCTTTTAACTTTTTTTCCATTTTTCCATTTTTTTTTTACTTGTCCCCATATAGGACTTGAATCAGTGAGCTGCAGATCACTGTTTCAGTACATAACAGTACACAGCTTTACTGCTATGTATTGTTAACTGTTAACCACAATGCCCAGCTATGCTCTCAAGGCCCGGCCGGGCATAGCAACGTCACACGCAACCCATAAGCTTTTATTAGTTTTTTGGGTTGTTAGGGAAGGCATTGACACCCCACAATCACAGAGGTACTGATACAGACAGTAGGAGCTATCTTGCGTTGTCTTAATCTTAGCATGTTTGTCATTCTCATTTTACAGCAGCATCTAAGGGATTAATTGGCCCGGACCGGAGTGAGCTCTGGTTGTGGCTGACAGAGCAGTGGGCCAGCTGCAATATACAGTTGGTTCCATTCTCCAATCGCACAGGCTCCGCTTGCCTGCTCCGTGAGCCTGCACAATCTTCTGGACGTAACCTTACATCCATTTGCGGAAACACCTTTCCTCAAAAGATGTATGGGTACATCCAATGTCGGAAAGGAGTTAAAAGTGCCATTGACCATAACATAAAATATACTGGGAATCCCCCCACAAATTCTTTGTCTGGTTTTCATTATGTTTTAATACTTTTAAAAAATAAAAACTTTTTTCTATTTTATACATTTGCGCTGCTGCGCCATTTTCATTAACTTTTTGGTTTTTTAGCCATGGATCTGAGTAAGGGCTCATTTTTTCAGGGCTGTCTAAAGGATTTAATAGCAGGTATTGGAACCGCTTTTAGCGGCTAGTGTCAGCCACATCTAACAGCTGGCACCTGCCACGTATAGAGTGGGCTCAGCGAGTGGGCCAGCTCCATACTCCCATTCCTGCTGCCATCGCATAAATCTACACTGCAGGGTGAAAAAGGGTTAGGGTTTCTTATCAGTGTTTTATCTGCTTTTTACTCAGAAATCCTCCTCCAAATCATATAAACGTATACGTCACAGAGCTCGGTTTCTCTCCCTCTATCACATCCTGCTCTCAAAGAGGATAGCATAAACCACTTGACAGGTTAATTTTAATGGCAGTATCACTGATGTTCTTGGGAAGAGAGAGTTAATGTTAAAAATCCCTGATGGTCTAGGCCAGTGTAGAAGTTAAATCCTAGGTATTAATACCTGAAGTCCAGCTCTCAAGGCTCTAATGTCCTGATTATAACAGAAAGTTAAATACTGTCTGCTCAGCTCCATTGTGTATAGATCAAGATGTGTACAGGGATGGTGTAGAGAGTCAAGAAATGCAGTAACTGTTTGATAACACATTTCTCTCTATAAGTGCGCTGCCTGATCTTTAAGGTAACTCCACACAACAAAGGACAGAATACTCATCCAATTCTGAATCTTAATACTGTGTCATCCGACGAACATTTGAACAGTACAGTATCTTACGCAAGAACCAGAGGATTTTTAACTCTGTTTTAGTTTTTTTTGCCTATTTCCGTTGGATTTTGATGTGGTTTTCAGATTCGAGTTTTTAAACATTTTTGCATCATAGAGCACGCTGCAGTTTTTGGATGCGGATCTGCACCATAAAAAGGCTCCAAAAATGCACACAAACTTTCTGGTCATTTTTATTTGCCATCCCATTGACTTCAATAATAAATTTTCTAAAATATGGCAGAAGATGGATCACGTTTGAGGTTTTTTTTTAAAAAAAACAACGATTTTGAAATACCACCTTAAAAAATCCAAGTCATGTGGACTACATTGCAAATTTTCAAATAAGGTTTATGTGGATGGTTTTACGGTTGGTTTTTGATGGTTTTTAAAATCCAAATACGCGTGAATTTCCAACTGGAAATACTTGTAGTGTGAACAGACCCTAAAGGGATTGTCCAATTTTAAAAACTAATTTTCATATACCTTGTTAATAAATTTTGAATTAATAGATTGGCCTAATTTCAAGCCATCCTCCAACACATAGGAATTTTCCTTAGTGGAAAACATCTTTAGTGATAGAACTTAAGGATAGTGTTGAGCGATTATTATCGACAAAGTTGAAATCGGCACGGTATTTACGTTGATCGGATTTTTTAGATCACGCGATAATTTAGGTTAAAATCTGTGCATAATCTATTAATATCGCGCCATTTTCGGCGCTTCCTATCATTTTGGCGGCCAGCAAATCAGCTTACAGAATAGAGCAGGGTGAGATGTGTGTGCAACGTCATGACTGGGATGTGTATGGTTGCGATTGGCTGGAAAAATCACATGATCTCTTTTTTACATAGAACAGCCCTTCCTGTTCATGATCAGTGTCTGTCAGCATCTCAGAGCAGTAGGACGTGCGCTCTGCCTCTGTCCTAACAGCTCAGCGAAATTATTCTATTTCTTCACAGAGAAAGCTCTACTGTTAGCTGTGATCCTTACAACTTAGTTAGATCAGAGATTTTAAGATTTTATGTAGTTAGGTAGAGAATTTTAAAGGAGCATCTCCCGCTGTAAAGTCACTGGGGGAAGCGGGGGGGAGGGGGGTCTCGCGGGCGAACACAGACAAGCTCTTTAAAGAATACTGGATATAGTTCACCAAGACTTAGTGTAGACATTGCACTGCAATAGCTTTATTATTAACAGTTTTCTATTGAAATATTTCCTGGATATTGGGCAGCCTGAACTTATATTAGGATACACATCTTTTCTAGTAACTGCAGGTCTTTTTGTTAGGTGCAAAACTCCACTTTTATTATCAGTATACATTTCAGATAGGTGTTTTTTTTCAATTTTGCCCATTCCAGCTTTGTTGATAAAAGCCACCTTGCATTAAATTAGAATCCAGCAATTTTGTAGTCAGCACAGGTTGATAGGTGCCAAAAAATACCTTTTATTACCCGAATACATTACAGTACATGTTTTTTCACTTTTGCGCACTAAGCTTTATTCATTGAGGCACCTTGAACTTAAATGTTAATACACCAATTTTGTAGTCACCACAGGTGAATTGAAAGGTCCCAAAAAAATACCTTTTATTACCCGAATACATTACAGATATGTGTTTTTTCATTTTGGCGCACTACAGCTTTGTTCATTGAGGCACCTTGCACTTAAATGTGAATACAGAAATTTTTGTAGTCAGCACAGGTTGATAGGTCCCAAAAAAATACCTTTCATTATCCGAATACATTACAGATACGTGTTTTTTTCACTTTGGCGCAGTACAGCTTTGTTGATAGAGCTACTTTGCAGTTAAATGTGAATACAGCAATTTTGTAGTCACCACAGGTGAATTGAAAGGTGCCAAAAATACCTTTTATTATCCGAATACATTTCAGATACGTGTTTTTCACTTTGGCGCACTACAGCTTTGTTCATTTGAGGGCACCTTGCACTTAAATGTGAATACAGCAATTTTGTAGTCACCACAGGTGAATTGCAAGGTGCCAAAAATACGTTTTATTATCCGAATACATTTCAGATACGTGTTTTTTCACTTTGGCGCATTACAGTTTTGTTCATTGAGGCACCTTGCACTTAAATGTGAATACAGCAATTTTGTAGTAAACCACAGGTAAATTTGAAAGGTGCCAAAAATACCTTTTATTACCCCGAATACATTTCGATACGTGTTTTTTCACTTTGGCGCAGTACAGCTTTGTTGATAGAGTACTTTGCAGTTAAATGGGGAATACAGCAATTTGTAGTCACCACAGGTGAATTGAAGGTGCCAAAAATACCTTTTTTTACCCGAATACTTTTCAGATACGTGTTATTTCACTTTTGGTAGTCAAGCTTTGTTGATAGATCTACTTTGCAGATAAATTTGAATCCAGCAACTTTGTAGTCACCACAGGTTAAATTAGGTGCCAAAAAATACCTTTTATTATCAGTATACATGTCAGATACGTATTTTTTTCACTTTGGCGCAGGCCAGCTGTGTTGATAGAGCTACTTTTTTGTTAAATTTGAATACAGCAATTTCGTAGTCACCACAGGTGAATTGATAGGTGCCAAAAATACCTTTTATTATCCTTTATACATTTCAGACAGGTGTTTTTTTCACTTTTGGTCAGTCAAGCTTTGTTCATGAGCTACTTTGTGGGTTAAATTTGAATCAGCAATTTAGTAGTCACCACAGGTGAATTGAAGGTGCCAAAAAATACCTTATATTATCCCGTATACATTTCAGACAGTGTTTTTTCACTTTTGGTAAGTCATTCTTTGTTCATAGAACTACTTTTTATTTAAATTTGAATACAGCAATTTATTAGTCACCTCAGGTGAATAGATAGGTGCCAAAAAATACATTTTATTATCAGTATACATTTCAGATACGTGTTTTTATTCACTTTTGGTCAGTCAAACTTTGTTGATAGATCTACTTTACAGTTAAATTTGAATCCAGCAACTTTGTAGCCCCACAGTGTACTGATAGGTGCCAAAAATACCTTTTAATATCTGTATACATTTCAGACAGTTGTTTTTTTCACTTTTGGTCAGTTAAGCTTTGTTGATAGATCTACTTTGCAGTTAAATTTGAATCCAGCAACTTTGTAGTCACCTCAGGTTGATAGGTGCCAAAAAATACCTTTTATTATCAGTATACATTTTTCCGATACGTGTTTTTTTCACTTTGGCGCAGGCAGCTGTGTTGATAGAGCCACCTTGCAGTTAAATTTGAATCCAGCAACTTTGTAGTCACCACAGGTTGATAGGTGCCAAAAAATACCTTTTATTATCAGTATAAATTTCAGATACGTGTTTCTTTCACTTTGGCGCAGGCAGCTGTGTTGATAGAGCCACCTTGCAGTTAAATTTGAATCCAGCAACTTAGTAGTCACCACAGGTGTACTGATAGTTGACAAAAATACCTTTTTATATCCGTATACATTTCAGATAGGTGTTTTTTTCACTTTCGGTCAGTCAATCTTTCTTGAAGAAGTGTATTGGAGATGATTAAGACATTTGTATTACTTATGGGTGTGCGGACGAATTAACACATCTACATGTGTAAAAAATACCTTTAAAAACTGCAGGGAGGGGTGTATGTTGTATGTTATCACACTTGAAAAAAAAAGCAAAATGGTAATAATGTAAAACTATAAATAAAAACTTCCTAAATAAATTCTGTAAACAAATGTCAGTTACCAAAAAATAATACTAAATGAGAGTCAACTGTACAAAATAGCATAGTGCCACTTTTTTGATCTGTGAGTCAAACAGGTTTTGGGGTCATGCTGTGGCCCAGGACAGGTATAGTGTATGTCCAGTGAAACTAAAATGGTGGTTGAAAGACTCCTTTTTCCAGCACTTTTTAAATGTGGGGCTCATGCAGGTTTGGGGCTCATGCTGTGGCCCAGGACAGGTATAGTCAATGTCCAGTTCAACTAAAATGGTGGTTCAAAGACCCCTTTTCCCGGCAC
This sequence comes from Phyllomedusa bahiana, assembly GCA_025379985.1. Classification (NCBI taxonomy): domain Eukaryota; kingdom Metazoa; phylum Chordata; class Amphibia; order Anura; family Hylidae; genus Phyllomedusa; species Phyllomedusa bahiana. Next base: position 44,728 of record JAODAL010029313.1, read on the forward strand.
TTATTAATTTTTGGGACAGTCAGGTTTAATGGTCATACTGCTGCCAAGGACAGGTATAGTCAATGTCCAGTTCAACTAAAATGGTGGTTCAAAGACTCCTTTTCCCGGCACTTTTTAATTTGAGGGTCAGACAGGTTTAATGGTCATACTGCGGTCCAGGACAGGTATAGTCAATGTCCAGTTCAACTAAAATGGTGGTTTAAAGACTCCTTTTCCCAGCACTTTTTAATCTGTGGGTCAGACAGGTTTAATGGTCATACTGCGGTACAGGACAATATAGTTAATGTCCAGTTCAACTAAATGGTGGTTGAAAGACTCCTTTTTCCGGCACTTTTTAAGCTGGGGTCATGCAGGTTTCGGGCTCATTTCTGCGTTCCAGGACAGGGATTTTTCAATGTCCAGTTCAAGTAAAATGATGGTTCAAATCATACTGCCTTTGGCACTTTTTAATTTGTGGGTCATGCAGGTTTAAAAGGGGCATGCTGTGGTGCAAGACAGGGATAGTGAATGGTGTGTGACTTTTTTTCTGTGGCTTTTTTTAACCTAAGTTTTGTTGCCTAAGATGTAGCAGGTATCCATTTGGACTGTTGTGGATGTTAATTCCAGCTTCTCCACCCTGTTTGGGTGTAAGAATGAAGGTGTTGTTGCTCTCCCATAGACTTTAATGGTCATCGGCGATAATCTATTATCGACTATCGGATATCTTATTGATAATTGCTGATATCGACTATCGACCCGATGACGATAGTCAACGTAATCACTCATCACTACTTAAGGAGTGTATACAACAAGTGACTTTTCCCCCATTTATTTGCACATTGCATGGTTGTGATATGTAAGCTTACAAGGATTGGTATACTGTTTAACCCTATTATTAACATATATCATTCTTTTACTAGCATGTAATATAGTTACATGCTAGAACATGCTATTTGGTATTCTGTGCTTTAATTTGGTTGATAGAATACCTTTCTATAAATATGTGTATATAGGTGTGGGGAGCACTGAAAAATTTTGCACAAGGAACCATCAAACATTAGGACGCACCTTAGGGTAACTTTAAGCTCAGCTGTTCTTGTAAGAAACTCTTACTTCCTCTTTAGACAAAAAAAAATTATCCCTTTTTTTTGAGGGGGGGGGGGACTAAAAATCAACCCTCTCAAGTGTGAGTAGATGTGTGAGTGGTTGTTTATTAGTATTTTTACACTTGTGCTACCTCCCCTGTAAAGTAATGTGGGTTTTCAGCATGCTGGTGTGAACCACTTCTTAATTTGTGTGCAGCTATGTACTAACCAATTTCCCTCCTCATGTATAGGTGTGTGAGCGATTGTTCTCATCAGTATCCTGCACCTGTGAAAATTATTATCCCCCATTATCCCCCATTCTACACATTCGTTACTATCATACACATTATGTAAACTCGACAGCTTTCTGTGTGAATAGACACAAATTAGAATATTAAAATCTGTGTTTTTTATCCTCATTGCCTCCAGCTTTAACTACGATTAAATTTACAATGGAATTTAAGGTGAACATTTTTATAAGGATTTTTGACAAGAGCTGAAATGCTGCATGTTCTTCAGTAAATAAAAATTTCCCACTGCTCCATTAACAGTGGGACATCTATCCATCTAAATCACACAGAAAGTTTATGATTGTGAAAGTTGCCTCAAAACATTTAAGAGAAATGAAACATGCTGATTTATATAATGTATGGTAATGAAGAGCCAACAAAACTTGACATACAGTGTTTCTCCGAAAATAAGAGAGGGTCTTATATTATTTTTTGCTCCGAAAGATGGGTCAGGGCTTATTTTCAGGGCATGGCTTATTTTCTTGTTCTTTAGTTACTGGTACAAACAGTATTGTACCACAATAAATGGTGGATGTTTATTCACCAAGAAAAACAGGCACCCCTAAAGGACCGTTCACACGGCTTATTGCAGGGACGGATTTCATCCGTATTGCGCTCCGTACTGCACTGCAATATGGCTGGAATCCGTCCCAGCCATTACGATATGGCTACGCCGGGCGGGGAGGAAGTGACATGCACATTATCCCAGTAGGATACGCGCCGTGGATAATGAAAGTCTATGCGGCCGGCGGACAGCGCCCCCGCCCTGCCGCTTACTCAAGCCGTAATTGCGGGCGAAATCCGTCCCGCAATTATGGCTTGAATAAACCGTGTGAACCGGGCCTAAAGGAATCACTCACCAGACCTCCTGACACCTAATACAATTAGGCCCGGTTCACACGGTTTATTCAAGCCGTATTTGCGGGACGGATCCCGCCCGCAATACAGCTTGAATAAGGGGCGGGGGCGCGACGGGGGCGCTGCCCGCCGGCCCCATAGACAATGCATTATTTACGGCGCGTACAGTACACACCGTAAATAATGTGCATGTCACTTTCTCCCCCCGCGGCGGATTCGCCGAGCGGGGAGGAGAGACGGAATCCATAGTTCTCTATGAGAACTGTGGATTACCGTAGTTACTGGGACGGATTGGAGCCGTACTGAAGCACAAATACGGCGCGCAGTACGGCTCCAATCCATCCCAGAATAAGCCGTGTGAACGAGGCCTTAGAGTTGGCAAGTGCTGATGGTGGAAGGGTTCTCACACACAGATCTGTGTCACTCCTGTTGAAGATGCGTCACTGTCAGATCCCTTGACATTCCAGCTGCATTCCATTAAGAACCCAGCACTGCCCAACCCTTATTGTTGTGGTGTCTTTTGAGTGCTGTTCTTTTGGGGTTTTCTTCCTTGATGAAGAGTCTACTGTATCTGTCCTGCTGCATCTGTAACTATTATTATTTTTGGAATAAGGCTTCTATTTTAAGCATATTCCTAAAATCCTGAAACCTCGTAACAGGGCTTATTTTGGATGTAGGTCTTATTTTCAGAGAAACATGGTACTTAATTGATAATGTTATATTGTATATTACATCAGTGTCTTTTGTGAAAAAACAAATTCTGTGTGATAACCTCTATTAGGGGTAGGTCAGGGGTTCCTGGTTAGAAACTATGGCCGCCTTCCAAAATTAAATTGTTTAATGACCATATCAACCAGAGTGCCCCATTCATCTCATATAGTGCTCTATAAAAATGAGACGGGCGCTCTGATTGGTTGCTATGGGCAACAAAGTGCATTTTAGACCTAGACAATTTTCATACATGTGGCCCTTAAGGCGAGGCATTTTGGATGCTGTTTTGAAGTTCTCCATTATTTCCTATAGGCATTTTACTCACCAAATAAGCATCAAGAATTGACATGTCACTTATTTTTCAACGCTGGAATCAGTGCTGTGAATAAGCAAGTACAAAACAGCGTTGCACGAACAACAACACGATTTCTATATAGGAACCAATGGCGATGAACCGGAGTCATTTCATAGTGTTTTTTTTTTGTTTTTTTTAACAAATATTTCATTTGGTTTTTATCAGTTACATAGATAGCAGAAAGGATAAATGGAAACATCATCACGGCAAAGAATAGTGTGTTACAGATGTTCAAGAAACCATTATCACAATGATGGGAGCTCCTTCAAATCAGAAGCCAAGAGTGCCAAACAAATATATAAATGACATATGAGTAACGTAAGAGTAATAATGTAATGTAAGGTGATAACAATAACAGCAAGTGCCTCAGCTCCATTCCCATCCCTGCTTTAATCAAGTTACAGTAATAGTTTAAAGGAAATACCTATGAAAAGCAAATAGATAAACATATGAATGATTAAGCAGCAGTTTGAAAGAATACTATTTAAAGAGATACTACCATCATATACGAAGTCTGCCCAAAGACCCTTTTAAGTCTTTCAAGGTATACCACTTGGTATGTATAAAGTCTTTCATGATATCTTCTATCTCTTGTTGAAAGAAATAGGACAAAATTAAAGTCTTCCTTTTGGTAAAGAAACCCTGTTTGTTTTTGGATTTGTGCTTATCAGCTTTGTGCTGATCAATCATTAGGTAATATTTAATTTGTTCTGGTATCATTGGAATTGTAGGGAAAGATGGAGAGAGCCAGTGTTGAAGAATAAGTCTCTTGCCACTAGAAGGGCTACATGTATTGATCCTGGGGTATGATACTTTCGCCTCTGATGAGAAGACATGTCATCAAGAGTAATGTCATGGAAAATTAGAGTTTGGAAATTGAGTTTCCTAATGGGAAACTACTGTATATATTTGATGAATGTATTCCTCTATTTCAGCTAGAGGACTATCATATCCTAGAGGAAAATCTGGGTGGTTTGGATAATTATCAGTATGTTGCATATACTGCCTGCAGTGACACTATCCTAGTATTGCACGTTGCCTAAGACCTAAAATAATATCACTGCCTCCCAGACATTTTTCGCCACCTAAAGTGACGTCTTTAGAAGTTAACTCCTGAAGATGTTACTTTAGGTGGCGAAACATGAAAATGTAATAAGAGTGTAGACATACACTGTAAGTTTTTTTGTATTTTTTAATGTATTTTATTTACAGTACTCTTAAATACCTTTTTATTGAATAATTTTAACTTAAATTTTAATTTTAAATGTTGTGGTAAAGCACCATATGAAGAAGTTAAAGTGAAATTGTTCAGTTTATTGCCTATAGGATTTGATATTGTCTGGATGAAATACTTTATTCAACAAATATACACTATTCAGCTGTTGCAGATAACTGTGCTATTTTCATAGCTTTCTTGACAGTTCTGAAAAATGTCCAGAAAAAGGGACATGGCTTAGAGCAGTTGGATAATATGCAATACAGTGCCCAAAACCTCTATGGGACTCTACCCTACTCTTTGCCTCTGGCTCCCTATAATTTTAGTCTTTTACAGAGGCATCAGATGATGACATGAAGAAAGGAGCTCCCTGGTTTCTATACTGCCTACAAGTACACCTTACCAGTCACAGTGCTCCCCACCATGCCACCATGCTTCATTATTGCAATTAAATAATAGATTTTTTCTAAGGACTAGGGTTGGAATATAAGTACAATAGTAGAAACAAGATTCCACACTCCAAAAGGGGCTAGGTGCTCATGTGAATGGACCAGGAGGTCCGTGTATTATCCAAAGTATTAGGGCTAACATAAAGGGGGACATGTATAAAGATCGGCGCATCGAAGCGCCTGTTTTCACGGTGTTTACCGTGAAAACTGCGCCTGATGTATGTCGGCGCCGAAGTGCGCTCATACATGTGGGACAAAATTTGACTCCTCCGACAGACAGACCACATTGAAATTGGTCTGCCTTTCGGAGCGTGAATGCCGGAGTTTTCGGATGTTGTGCGTCCCACCCCAGAACGCCCACAGCATGCCCCTTCATGTTAGGCACATTAGAAATTGGCGAAGCTTTCGCCTAATGCACCTAACATATAGGGGAGGTGAGTCCGACAGAGCAGAGAGACGCATTATACGCCAAAAAAATGGCAAAAATGCCGATCATACATGTCCCCCAAGGTGAATAAATTACTGGATGTCATGTCACGTGTACATTTAAAATGATATTTCACAGAGTTGATAACGTTCGTTTACCGGAGACCCAAAAATTGACCAGCCAACAGTAAAAATCCCATCTTCTTTATGACTGTACAGTTAAGCACTGTTGTTTCACTATATTCTCTTCCTTCCATTATCAACCAATATCCAAAAGAGAAATCGGCTGTGATTTGCCATTCCCTGTTTAGTTTCTATCATCAAGAAGTTGTGATAAGTCTATGCCTCCTAGGTACGACCATTAAGTCAGCGCACATACCTCTTAGTAAATGCTGATGTTCTTACAACAAGGAACATAATGTAAATGCTTTCATATTCAAATGTCTACACCTTACCAGTCACAGTCAAGTCTGTAAGATTCTGATCATTTAAATTTATTTCACGGATTCCTTGTTTGGTTTAGCTCAATTAAATCTTATTCATCGCACACAGTTGATTTCACAGCAAATATTAGACTTGAGATTTTCCTCAAGTGACCCGGAGAATTGATTATCTTTAGCAAGAATGGTTAAAACATGCAGCCAGTTATTATGAAGGAAAGCTCCTTCTTTCCCCGCACAAACAATAAACACTAAGAAGAAAGTTGTGGAGCCCCCCACTAACTATTCTGTGTGTTTTATAGAACAGTTCTCCATGGACTCTTCTAGAGACTAGAGGTGATACTATCACACACTTTTCTGAAATGAGAACACTGAATATTTTAGTAATTATGTCTTATTGCATTCACTATTTAGCATCTGGAGGAAAAATCTACAGTAAACACAAAGAAGGTTGTGTTGATCTTAGACCTTATGTACATTAAAAAGTGGTGCACACATAGCTTACATGGTAGGATTTGGAGATTTGGAGTCTCTAGTATTGAGAATGAAGCCATAGGTACTGCATGCTTTACCTTTTGATGCCTTCATGCAGGACCGTCGTCAGTGCGGTACTGATGGTACCACTGTTTAGGGCCTGAATTAAATTGTGAAACTTTGTTTCATAAGTTTGGTACAAAGAACAGGTCTGGGGCTTGTTCTTTTTATCAAACTCTAAATAAGCATTGGGACTAATCCTAACTGGTGGCCCTTGATTCTTTTTTTTTTAAATCTTATTGTCTTTTTCAGCTTTACAAGCAATGTACCTATGTACAGTTGAAACCATAAGTTTACATACACTATATAAAAAGACACATATGCATGTTTTTCTCACTATCTGACATGAAATCAGAGTAAATCTTACCCGTTTTAGGTCAATTAGGATTACCAAAATTGTTTCTATTTGCCAAATGCCAGAATAATGGGAGAGAGAATTTTTTAGAGGCATTTTTATTACTTTCTACAAAGTCAAAAGTTTACATACACTAGGATTACTACGCCTTTAAACAATTTGGGACAGCCCATATGTTGATACCATGTTTTTGGAAGCTTCTGATTTATTGGCAACATCTGAGTTAATTACAGACACACTTGTGGATGTATTTTTAATGCACATCAGAAACACACTTCTGTGTGTAACATCATAGGAAAGTCTAAAGAAATCAGCCAAGGTACTGTTAATTTTTGACCATAATGACCACCATTATGTTTGGAGGAAATAGGAAGGA